>JAVXUP010003153.1:0-83068 GCA_033070095.1 Escallonia herrerae | reverse complement strand
GACCACGGGCTGAGTGAGAAAGGTTTTAACGAGTTTGTTACCTTAATCAAAGAAATACTGCCCGAAAGTGAAAAGCTACCGCCGTCGTACTATGACGCGAAGAAGATGATGAGGAAACTTGGGTTGAGCTATGACCGGATAGATGCGTGCAATAACGATTGTGTATTATTCTGGAAAGAGAATAAGGATTTGTCACGGTGTCCAGTATGTGATCATTCGAGGTACAAACCGGACAAAGGGAAGAAGAAAAACATTGCATGGAAGATATTGCGATATTTCCCGGTCACACCACGGCTTCAGAGAATGTACTACTCCTCCAATACGGCTGAACATATGAGGGCTCACCGTGAGACTCGCAGCAACGATGCCGATGTGCTGACACACCCAGCTGATGGAGAGGCGTGGAAGGAGTTTGACCGCAGGCATCCAGTCTTTGCTCAGGAAGTTCGGAATGTTAGACTTGGTCTGGCAACCGATGGGTTCAACCCTTTCGGTCAGTCTACCACGCCTTACTCCTGTTGGCCTGTTATTATTGTCCCTTACAACCTTCCACCAGGCATGTGCATGAAGAAGCCGTATATGTTCTTGTCGTTGCTTATTCCGGGGCCGAAGAGTCCCGGTAAGGACATAGATGTGTATTTAAGGCCGTTGATTGATGAGTTAAAACAGTTATGGAATCATGGAGTCGAAACATATGATGCATCCCTTAAACAAAATTTTCAGATGAGGGCTGCTTTGATGTGGACTATACATGATTTCCCCGCATTGGGAATGACGTGTGGCTGGAGCACACATGGGAAGCTAGCATGCCCTGCTTGTATGGGCGTGAACCCCGGTCATACGTTAAAGCACGGCGGAAAGGCCTCGTGGTTCGGATGTCACCGTAAGCTTTTGCCACCGGGCCATCAGTTTCGTAGGCAGAAGGATAAATTTGACGGGACAATCGAGCGTGAGGTTGTCACACTGGACTACCCATCTGGTGAAGAAGTACTCTCACACCTGGAGGCACTTGATACTGACATACCACACGGTAAGGGTGTGCCGGATCAGAAGATTGCAGGGTTCGGGAAAGAGCACAACTGGAGAAAATTTTGTATCTTCTGGGAGTTAGCCTACTGGAGGACGCTCGTTATCCGAAACAACATGGATGTGATGCATATTGAGAAGAACGTTTTTGATAATGTGTTCAACACAGTGATGAATGTCAAGGGCAAATCGAAAGATCACCTTAAAGCGAGAAGGGATCTACAACAGTTGGGTGTACGCCGTGAATTGCATCCTCGGACAGTCAGTGGGAGGACCATACTTCCGAAAGCACCTTACTGTCTAGACAAGAAACAAGTGGAGAAGGTCTGTCAGTGGGTTAAGAATTTGAAGCTTCCGGATGGGTTTGCGTCCAACATATCTCGTTGTTGCAATGTATCGGAATGCAAGTTCCAAGGGATGAAGAGTCACGACTGCCACGTATTCATGGAGAGATTCATTCCTATTGCCTTCCGGGGACTGTTGCCACGGGTTGTTTGCGAGACTTTGACTGAATTATCTCATTTCTTTCGAGATATATGCTTTCGATCCGGGTGAGTAACATGGAAGTGCTTGAGAAGAACATTGTGGTGACGATTTGCAAGCTGGAGAAAATCTTCCCACCTTCGTTCTTTGATTCAATGGAGCATCTGCCTGTTCACTTGGCATATGAAGCTAAGATGGGTGGACCCGTGCAATATCGGTGGATGTATCCCTTCGAGAGGTAATCCTTAAATTGTTACAGTTGTTCGTTTACACTTAATGCGACATCTGTTATCATTGATATTCCACCTAACTCGATTCGCTAAACTTCTAGGTTCATGTTCCATTTAAAGAAAAAAGTCCGTAATAAGGCTCGGGTTGAGGGCTCAATTGCGGAGGCTTACGTAATGGAAGAACTTGTAAACTTTTGTAGTCAATATTTCGGGCCTGATGTTGGTACAAGGTTAAATCAACTAGGCCGAAATGACCCCGGAGCAAGCACAAATTTGGAAGGGCAATTGTCAATATTCAAGCAGCCAGGGAGTCCGTTCGGCCGAACGTATACTCGATGGCTAACGGATGAAGAGTACAGTGCTGCAACAATATATGCCCTTCTAAATTGCGATGAAGTTTCGGCATTCGTTGAGTAAGTTAAAGTCTTAATTCACTTACATTGCTGTACATAATTGAAAGTGTGTGTTAAGTGAGTCAACTATATTGGTTTGCAGTGAGTTCGATGCGGAATCTTTAATCACTGATCCCGCTGGACTTGAATCTCATCGAAATCACAATTTGTACAGTGGTTCAAAATCCGTGTAAGATTGTTTAACGAAATTATATTATGTGTTATATACAGTTCTGTGGCCAATTAGTATACTGATTTATCCTTAATTTTTACCGTCATCTACAATAGGTTCAGTCAATGGATAGACCAGTGGCCTCCTGCTTGAAATTACTAGCCGAAGGCCCTAACAAACAAACATCCTGTTACGGAGGCTATATCATCAACGGGTTTAGGTTTAACGTAAAAGATGATGACCGAACAAAACAAACCCAAAACAGTGGAGTCTTGGTCAACGGCGACTGTTATGCCGAGAATTGCATGGATTTTTACGGAGAGCTAGATGAGATTGTTGAGCTAACATATCTGGGTTCCCAAAACCGCCTGGTAATGTTCAAGTGTACGTGGTTCGATGTCACATGCAGTAGAGGAATCCGTGTTAGCTCTCAAGGGATTGTAGATGTCAATGTCAAGTCAAGACTTGCATCAGACGAGCCCTTTGTGTTTGCTAGTCAAGCTGTACAAGTCTTTTACGCGGAGGACGTCGCCAATCCCAAATCTCATTGGTATACAACTATCAAGTCCAAGAAATTGCCCGTGACATATGACAGTGAGCTAGACTCCTTTCAAGCCGACCAACCACGTGTCTTGTTCCCTGTTGAGGTCAACAACGAGGAGGACGATCTTCCTCTTCCAACAACACTTCTTGTAGGAGAAGAAGTCGTAGATGATGACGCGGAAGACGTGGAAAGTGTTGGAGATGATGTGACCGAGTCTACTGATGAAGAGGATGAATTAGAAGATGAAGAGGACGACGAGTCCCACGAAGAAGAGGACGGCGAGGAAAGTGATGAAGATGATTCGCAAACTGAAAATGATTGACTTGTAATGTTGTAACATCACGGAAAAATGTAGTAACATTTTAGAACTTGGTGTTTATTGATGTGTTTTTGCACATCCGTTCATATATATATATATATATATTGTGCCGATGATGATTTTTGCTAAATTATTGTTTTTAACGTGTTAATGTCTTTGTAATTTATCTATATGAAGTCAGATATGGATAGGATACGGGCTATTCGTGGCCGGGCTGGACGCCGAGCTGCTTCCTCCCCGGTGGGTCCCACCTCGTCATTGCCTACTGATGACGAGGCACAGAGTGATCGCGGACAGCAGATGGGGCCCCAGCCCCAGCCGTCCCGTCTCCGTCGCCCCAGTCGCCGTCGCCCCAGCCCTAGCCCCAGCCGTCGCCCCAGCCCGACGCAGATTCATCCCACACGCGCGTGCATTCTCCATCTTCCGTGGGTTCTACCTCAGGTATAGTTGATAACGGTGTTTCGTACATTTTCGCTAGCCTTATATTTGAACTGTATTAATGTCTGTGTTTTGTAGGATCTCGACGAGGCCGTGGTCCGACACGCGGGGTACGCATCGACCCCCAGCGTAAACAGAGAGTTACGCTCACGCAGGAGGGCCTGTAAGTACTAAAAATATCACCTCATGCCTTATATTTAAAATTTTGGGCTGTTAATTTATATTTGAACTGTATTAATTATTTATTTACTTCTTTGGCAGGATCCTGGAGAATCAGGCGAGGACGAAGATCGGCGTTCTTGTGAAGGGCCGATTCTTCGAGCCACGCCTGTACTGGAAGGACTGGGATGCCGCTGCGAGGGAGGCCCTATGGGAGGAGTGGCTGGTACGGTGAAGTATTTTTTTCAGCGTTAGTAAATGTTTAATTACAGTTTGTTTTATGTTGTTAATTTGTGTTATTGAATGCCTTACAGGAGGGGTTCACGTTTGACACGCCTCAGCAGCAGGTACTGGGGCAGCAGGCTTTCTTTGCCTACATCGGCAAGAATTACCGCCGATGGCTCCACGATGCACGGGACCGGGCGAAGAAGGCGCTGCCCGCGGGTGCCCCGATGACGGACATGGAGATATCCCCCACATTGGATATCTCACCGTGTATGGGGGAGATGATAGATCGGTGGGCTGCGGATCCAGGTTGGGACGCCAAGAGTAAGAGCGGGGTGAGAACAGACAGAACAGAGATCCGACGCACACGGGGGGGTCGGTGCCACACGACATCGTCCGACACAAGAACGCGGTCGAGCACCCGGATCTGGAGGAGGATGAGGTCGTAGCTCTGACCTATAATCAGACGCACGTGCGGAAGAAGGACAAGGACGAGCGCACCGGGCGGGCGACTATATTTCAGATATTGCCCGGCGGATCGATGTGAGTCAATTTATTTAAGTTGTTAATGTTTTTTCTTTCTATCCTCAATGTCTGTTTCGTTAATTAATGCCCTAACATATCGTTAAACCACTATTTTTGCAGGCCTCGTATGAACAGCTAAGGGGGTCCGAGCAGCAGTCCGGACAGCCATCAGCGTCCACTAGTACGGCTGCGAGTACTGGGGGGTTGAAGCGATGGCTGGATACGCCGGAGGTCGTGAATCGGCCGAAAGGCCGCATACGCGGCCTGCCTAGCACGACTGCTCGTGCCGTGATAGGAGCGTCCTCACCCCCTGCTGCCCCTCCACAGACACCGGCTCCTCGTCCTCAGTTGGACGACGAGGAGATCCAGCGCATTGCTACAGTGGTGGTGAGGATGATCAGGGAGCAGGGCACTGTTGGACAGGCCGAGCCGGCCCCGGATCAGCAGGATCCAGATCCGGGACTCGGCAACCCCTGATGAGCCCCTTCCCGTGCCCGTTCCTAGCTTCCCCCCCCCCCTCGCCCCCGGCTTGTACTCTTCTCCCCTCTCCTAACCGGCTGTATCCGGTTCCCGGCTTGTACATATGAGTTTTTTTTATGATTGATTATATATATATTTCTTTCTGTATTGATTATTGCGCGTTGTTGTTGAGAATTGAAAATTGTATTACAGGTCTGGGTAATTGAAAAATAAAAAAAAAATTTTAAAAAAAAAATTGACTTTTGGCGACGGATTAATTCCGTCGCTAAAAGTATTCCTACAATCAGTTATTTAGCGACGGAATATTCCGTCGCTAAATAAGTTTTTTAGCGACGAATATTCCGTCGCTAAAATATTTTATCCGTCGCTAATTTGACAAAAACGAAAATAAATTAAAATTTTAAAAATATTTTAGCGACGGATATCCGTCGCTAATTAAAAATAAATCCGTCGGCAAAAATGACATATTTAGCGACGGATTTAAAACATTCCGTCGGTAAACTATTAGCGACGGGCTTTTATACGAGGGATTTTTAGCTACGGTGAATCCGTCGCTAAAAGAATTAGTGACAGATTTTGGGCTTTTAGCGACGGATTTCCTCGTCGCTAAAAGCCTGTTTTCTTGTAGTGAGAGTCCAAAAATTTCAGATATCATCCAATGATTGAGGGTTTAATTTTTGCTATACCAATTGCAAAACGATTTTTTTTTCCTTTGGAAATAAGTCTTTTAAAAATTAGCAAGTCTGTGTCTGAATTTCATGCTACAATCAAGTGGGCAAAAGATAAGAGAAATCTGGGACAGCCGACCATGCACCTGGCCATGAAAGGCTGCTCGCCACTATGAACTATAGTTTTTTTCCACCGTGAACTAGAGTTTCCACTCTCTATCACATTATTATTGCTTACTTTGTCATCTACAGTGTTGTGTTTATCAAACATAAAGAATAAAGGCAAATATAAATTTACTTAACAATGTGAAAGTGGGAAGATCTTGTGGTAAAATCTCTCAAGAACAAAAACCTAACTGCATTTATCTAAGAAGACCAAGAAATTAAAAGGATGGTGTGAGGACAGCTTGATAGTGGCAGCGTTGGGCGAAACAAGAATTAAAACTTATGGATAATGCTAATTAATATCACCTTGGTTGGCATCAGTTTAATATTTCCTCCCCAAAAAATTGATTGATTTTGCTCTCCAAAACTAAGTAATGGTGCAGCGGCATACGTAGAATATATCATATACCAAGTGGTCAGAAAGGATTTTCATGCGCAGCCCTAATGATTATTGCATGCCACAAAGCTTTGTATTCCATAAATTCGTAAAGTTAAATCTATAAGCCTTTGCTAAAAAGATGAAACATGTCATGGGAAATTACAGTGACCAAGGAGTATGAATTAATGTCACTGAAGATGAACGAATTAATGTCACTGTAGACGATATCCAAACATGTACCCCTGAAAACAAAACAGACATCGCATCACACGTATGGTCTAAAAAAAATGTCCAACATAGTATTCGAGAAGAGCAAAGTAAATGTAGGACCTGTACGTGTTTGAGATACTTAACTTAGAGACAAACGGGACGACCATGATGCATAAAATATGCATCAAAGCCCCAGCTCCCACTAGTACAATGGTGAGAACTTGGACCTCATAATAAACCGCAGTTTATACTGTTGCTTACAATGAACCTAAAACTCACAAATGTGACCTTCCTAGGCCATATCCGATCTTACTTATTATAAAAAATAGTCTAGCTTCCTGACTTGCACATGCATATAAAATCACTATAGAAAAAATATTGCAGGTATCCTTTCAAATGTGTATCACATTGTTGCTTTTAAAAACATTAAAGAGCATTACTATAGATATAGGGTTCGTTTGACAAAATTTTTTTTTTGGTTTTCAGTTTTTAAAGAGCAGCTTAATTTTTTTTTTTTTTTTATAAAAACAAGTGGGTGTTTGATAACCCCTTTTTTTTTTAGGTTTTTTTTTTTTGGTGTTTGGTAACCCTTTTTTTTTGTGGTTTGCGGTGGCGGTGGTGGGGCGTAGCGGTGGTCGACGGTGGTGGTGGTGGTGGCCGACGGCCGAAGGTGGCTGCCGGCAGTCACCGGCGGTGGTGGCCGGCGGCCGGAGGTGGCTGCCGGCAGTCTCCGGCGGCCGGAGGTGGCTGTCGGTGGTGGCCGGCGGCCGGAGGTGGTTGCCGGCAGTCTCCGGCGGTGGTGGCTGCTGGCAGTCTTCGGCGGTGGTCGCCGGCGGCCGGAGGTGGCTGCCGGCAGTCTCCGGCGGTGGTCGCCTGAGGTGGCTGCCGATGGTGGGAGGGTAGTGGTGGTGGTCTAAAAAAAAAACCAAAAGTGAAAAAAAAACCAATTTTTGGAGTTTTTTTTTTACTCTTCAGTTTAAAAACTGATTTTTTAAATTGAAAAAAAAAATGGTTACCAAACGCTCTTTTTTTTCAATTTTTAAAACTGAAAAAAAAAGAGGTAAAAAAAGAGTGTCAAACCTACCCATAGTGTATCATATAAGTTCATTGAATATCATAGTTAAGGTGTGAACTTTTAGCTACAATCTTTATTGCAAACTTTTAACTACAACTTTAATTTGTCTCTAAATGGACTATCAAAATGACATTAATGAGCTATATGGACGACTTCTCGTCATTGAGTTTGTGTTAGGAGAATACTTGCTCCAACGAGGTCAGGAGTGAAAATTTTCCCAGTTTATTACACTTGCAAGTGCTTTTCTGGGTCACCTATCACCCAAAGTTGTAGGATCTCCCACCAATTTCTAGTCACTTCGACATATTTTGCTTACCAAAAATGGATTAATGTAGTGAGGTAGATATGAAGTGGATAAACTTGATGCACTAGCACTAGCACATGCTGCATGAGGGAGGATGCTTGCACTTCTCTACTTCAACTTTTTCCCTCGAATTGAATTGCAAAGCATAAATGCCGCGAACTAGTTTCTGAAATATTTGTCATGTGGTAAGAAAATATACATCTTTGCATTCAAGTATGTGTACTCATATTGAACACTTCATATTAGAAGGTAAAGTGGGGCTTATCACCGGTGCAGCTAGTGGCTTTGGTGAGTAAATTGCAAGGATGTTTACAACACATGGGGCTAAAGTCGTTATTGTGGACATCCTGGATGACCCGGGGCAGTCAGTTTGGGAGGAAATAAGTCTTAAAGTGGCTTCCTTCATTCTTTGTGATGTACCAGTCGGATCTAATACACAAGAATGCCGTTAACGTCATTGTCGATAAGCATGGAAAATTAGATATTCTGGTCAACAAAGCTGCCATTCTAGATCCAGTAAAATCTAGCATGGAGACATCTCATATTAGTCTTCTTTTTAAATGATGTGACACATTATGATTCTTTCACTTAAGGCGACAGAGCTTATTACTTTAAATATTAAACAAACTTGAATGACTATATGATTCTTTCACTTAAGGCGACAGCCACCAACCGTTATTGTTGTTGGCTGTGGCTCCGGCTCTTAGACTTGACATTTTAGTATGTTTAGACTTTTCAGTAAGAGTCAGCAAACGGCTCTGATGAGGCCGTCATCCTCCCAAGTTGTGGTGCTAGACATCACACTGATGTGACGGTCTTCGATCGAACTAGTGGTTTAATTAGTTTGGCAGGTAGGCATCATGCGTTGATCGTGAGAATAACCGGTTCGACGAGTATGGCTTGATTGCTGTTGGCTATCACGGTTATCGCTGAATTTGAGATCAATTAGGTAATGCGTTGTTGCCCATGAATTTTTGTCGTGGTTTGACGGATGATGCTAATCTGTTATTGCTAAAATTTGATCAGAAACCATACCCTGTAATAATGACCTGCAAGATTAAAAAAGAATGACTACGCAGTAGAGTACATGCGAGGGAACTATCTATGCTTAAGTCAGAGTAGAGTTACATGATAGAACATAGAAAGACGGTATTGTTTGTATGGGAAGAGTTGTCTGCATGGCTGGGAGGATCTCCTTTACATATAGGCGTCCATATTAGAACCCTAGTAGATCAAAACAAGAGTAACGATTAGACTTTGTACTTAACCTTGGTGATCAAGTCCTAGTTTTTGAATCCCTAACTCGTGAGCAAGGTAATTACCATTGTTTGAGTTGACTAAGTTGACAAAACATATCAGGTGTCATCTAATGAACAAGAGCTTATTTCCAGCTATACCAGTACTCTCATAAATGGCAAAACAAGTCTTCTTTTAATTTATTTTGGAAATAAGTCTTTTCAAAGCAAATAATTCTGGATCAGTTCCATAATATAATCAAGTGGGCAAAAAGATTCGGAAATCTGCAGATGGCCCACCATGCATGGTCACAGATGGCTGCTCGTCACACTGAAGGCTGCTCCAATGGTTACACACACTACACAAGAAAATGCATACGATGGACTTTTAGCGACAAAGTCATTTAATCGACAGAATAAATTCTCGATAAAAGTTCGTCGTTAAAATCTTTTATCGACGAAATATTCCGTCGCAAAAGGTTTTAACGGCAGACTTCTACTGACAGACTTTTAACGGCGGGCCATCCGTCTCTAAATTTTTTTATTTTAATTTTTGATGTTTTTTTAAAAAATTAGGCGACATAATTTTACCGTCGCTAAACGTTTCGTCGTCAAAATGCGATTTTTACCTACTGATTTTTAGTGACGCCTAAATTTCGTCGTTAAAAACCTATCTTATATCGCGCAGATCCCCTTTTCTTTCTTCCCCATTTCTCTCTCTTATTTCTCACCCACCCAACGGCAATCTCACCTCCGGTGACCACCCTCTACGGTGACCTATGGCGACCCACCTCTAGTGAGACCCCCGTCGTCCCCCCTACACCGCCCCCCGTGAGTTTGCCCATTGCCGTCACCTACGGCACCTATATCCACCACCTGCAGCAACTCCGTACACCTCCTGCGGCTATCGGTTGCCTGAATTCTGCCGGTTTCTTCAAATTCAAGTAAGCTTCTCATGTTGTATGTAGATTGTTATATGTAGAATGTTCTTTGGTAATTCCTCAACCTTTGTTTGAAAGTATTAGTTGGCAGTATCCATTATTCCAAGAATGCGCGTGTATATTTTTCTTCTGTAGCATTTGCATCCTTATAATTTATCTTTTTGTCTGTGCAATTTGTGGTACATCAATGTTCAACAAGTTTAGTGCTACAAATCCCCGTAGCAGCGTTTTCTAGAATCAATTTCCATGGCTCTATTTCTTTGAATTGATAAAATCAGAAAATGATATATAGATAATCAAATGACAGCACCCTATTAACCTTTGAAGTAAGAAATGATATTTGTGAAACAAAGTTTCTAAACAATCTTAATCTTATCTAAATCCGATAAGCCTCAATGGATCAGGGAGATGACGTTATAACTATACTTCGCTAGCATTGTAATGTAAAATGTGGTTTAGCAATTGACTATGTTGATGTACTAAATGATATTCAGATTCTTAGTTGATAGAATACCCAATAAAAAGTATATTTATCTATGGAATAACTAATTGAACCATAAATTGAATGCCTTAATCCAATCGAACTCTAAATTAAACTAATTGAACCCCCTAATTGAACCTTAAATTGAATGCCCCAATTCAACCGAACCCTAAATTGAACAGATAGAATCCCCTAATTGAACCCTAAATTGAAGTAATTGAACCCTAAATTGAATGCCTTAATCGAATCAAACCCTAAATTAACTAATTGAACCCCTAATTAAACCCTAAATTGAATGTCCTAATCCAACCGAACTTTAAATTGAACTTATTGAACCCTCTAATTGAACCCTAAATTGAATACCCCAATTCAACCGACCACTAAATATAACTAATTGAACCCTAAATTGAAGTAATTCAACCCTAAATTGAATGCCCTAATTGAATCGAACCCTAAATTAAACTAATTGAACCCTAAATTGAATGCCTTAATCCAATCGAACCCTAAATTGAACTAATTGAACCCCCTAATTGAACCCTAAATTGAATGCCCCAATTCAACTGAACCCTGAATTGAACTAATAGAACCCCCTAATTGAACCCTAATTAAACCCTAAATTGAATGCCTTAATCGAATCGAACCTTGGATTAAACAAATTGAACCCCTAATTGAACCCTAAATTAAATGTCCTAATCCAACGAACCCTAAATTGAACTTATTGAACCCCCTAAATTGAATGCCCCAATTTAACCGCACTAAATTGAACTAATTGAACCATAATTGAACCCTAAATTAAAGTAATTGAACCCTAATTAAACCCTAAATTGGATGTCCTAATCGAATCGAACCCTAAATTGAATGCCCTAATCCAATTGAACCCTAAATTGAACTAATTGAAACCCCTAATTAAACCCTAGATTGAATGCCCCAATTTAACCAAACCCTAAATTGAACTAATAGAACCCCATAATTGAATTCTAAATTGAAGTAATTGAACCCTAATTAAACCTTAAATTGAATGCCTTAATCAAATTGAACCCTAAATTGAACTAATTGAATCCTAAATTGAATGCCCTAATTTAACCGAACCCTAAATTGAACTAATAGAACACCCTAATTGAACCCTAAATTGAAGTAATTGAACCCCCTAATTGAACCCTAAATTAAATGCTTTAATCAAATCGAACCCTAAATTGAAATAATTCAAGCGCATCGGATATGTGCATTTTGAACAATTTTTACCCATTTGAACATTGATCATTTGTTTGATAATTTTAGGCTGTTAATTGTGCATTTTAGAATAGTGATTATTGATCGATGATTTTAGGTTGTTAATTAATGATTTTAAGTTATTAGTTGTGCATTTAAAGTAATTGAGATTATTAATTGATGATTTTAGGTTGTTAATTGATAATTTTAGATTGTTAATTATGTATTGAGCATTTGAGATATTGAGATTGTTGACGGAGGATGGGGCCCAATTGGATTGAATGTGTGACTTTTATTGCATTGAGCATTTGAGGATTAAGAATTTAGAATTGAGATTATTGATGGAGGATGGGCCCTAATTGGATTGAATGTGTGATTTTTATTGCATTGAGCATTTGAGAATTGAGATTGTTGACGGAGGATGGGACCCAATTGGATTGAGATCCCCATTAGGTAGCACGGACACCGAGTCCGATCGACGCTGACACCGAAATAACATATTTTGGCTTTATACTTGTGGACACCTCTTCAATGCATGTCCGACACCTCTTCAATGGGTGTCCGACACCTCTTCAATGGGTATCCGACACAGTGTTGGGCAATTAAAAAATAAATCAATGTCTTCGAACACTGTTGAAAGGTGTCGGACAAGTGTCTGAACCTACCTGTGCCCTTCTTTGCTTACTATCGGCAAGAATTACCACCGATAGGTCCACGAGGCAAGGGACCGGGCGAAGAAGATGCTACCCGAGGGTGCCCCTATGACGAAGATGAAGACATATCCCCCACATTGGATATCTCCAACTGTATGGGGGGAGATGATAGAACGGTGGGCTACGGATCCAGGCTAGGACGCCAAGAGTAAGAACAGGGCCAAGAACAGACATAATAGAGATTCGACGCACACGGGAGAGTCGGTGGCACACGACATTGTCTGACACATGAATGCGATCCAGAACCCGGATTTGGAGGAGGATGAGGTCATAGCTTTGACGTATAATCAGACGCACGTGCTGAAGAAGGACAAGGATGAGATGCACCGGGAGGGCAACTATGTTTCGGATATTGCCCGGCGGATCGATGTAAGTCAATTTGTTTAAATTGTTATTTTTTTGTCTTTCTATCCTCAATGGCTGTTGCGTTAATTGATACCCTAACATATCTTTAAATCACTGTTTTTGCAGACCTCGTATGAACAACTTAGGGGGTCCGAGCAGCCATCATCATCTACTAGTACGGGTGCGAGTATTGGGGCATTGAAGTGATGGCTGGATACGCCAGAGGTCGTCAATATGCCGAAGGCCTGCCTAGCCTGACTGCTCGTACCGTGATAGGAGCGTCCCCACCCCCCATTGCCCCTCCACAGACACTGGCTCCTCGGAGTCCGTAGGACGATGAGGAGATCCAGCTCATTGTTACGGTGGTGTTGAGGATGATCAGTGAGCAGGATCAGCAGGGCACTTCTACTGGACATGTCGAGCTGACCCCGGATCAGCAGGATCTAGATCCGGGACTCGGTAACCCCTGATGAGCTCCTTCTCGTGCCCGAGCCCAGCTTGTCCCTCCCGCCCGGCTTGTACTCTTCTCCCTTCCCCTAACCGGCTGTATCCGGTTCTCGGCTTGTACATTACGAGTTTTTTTTATAATAAATATTTTTAAAGTTGATTATATATAGTTGTTTGTGTCTTGAGAATTGTAAGTTGTTGTTGAGGATTGAATTTTTTATTACAGTTTTGGGCATTAGAAAAATAATAAAAAAAAAGACTTAAAAAAATATATTTTTAGCGACGGATTAATTATGTGGCTAAAAGTGTGCTTTATTCTAGATTTTTAGCTTTTCACAAAAAAGAAAATAAATTAAAATACGTAAAATAGAATTATATTCCGTCGCTAATTTATAAATAAATCCGTCACAAAAAGTCCAATATTAGACGACTAATTAAAATTCCGTCGCAAAATTTTTAGTTACAGGCTTTTATACGAGTGACTTTTAGCGACGGTATCTCCGTTGCTAAAAGTTTTAGCGACGGATTTTCCCGTCACTAAAAGCCTTATTCTTTGTAGTGATATATATATATATATATATATATATATATATATATATATATATATATATATATATATATATATATATATATATATATATATATATATTCAAGACTACCATATGATTGCTTACTTTATCATCGGCGGAGTAATATATTGTTTTCATCATAAAGAAGAATAAAGGCAAACATAATCTAATGGTCTAAAAGTGCGAAGATCTTGTGGTAAAATTTCTGAAGAAGGAAACCCTAAGTACATTATCTAACAAGATTAAGAAACTAAAAGCTGATGTAAGGAGAGCTTGTTTGTGGCAATATTGAGTGAAACAAGAATTCAAATCTTATGGAAAATATGCTAATTAATTTCACCTTGGCATCAGTGAAATATTTCCTCCCCCACAAATCAATTGATTTTGCTCTCCCAAACTAAGAAATGTTGCAGTGGCATAAGTAGAAGATATCATAACCAATTGGTCAAAATGCATTTTCATGCACAGCCCTGACAGTTACTGCGTGCCACATAACTTGTATTCCATTCTTAGTAAACTTAAATCTATAAGTTTTTGGTAAAAAGATGAAACATGTAACTGAAAATTACAGCGAACAAAAAAAATAATAATAAATAACATCTACATCTTTTTTTTTTGCCAGGCAAATTAAACATCACTCGATAACCGAACAATTACAATCTAAAGACGATATCGGAAACATTATTCATGAAAACGAAGACGCATCACACTCAAACGTATGGTCCTAGAAAATGTCTAACATGTCCTTAAAAAAATAAAAATAAACATAGGGTCTATCTGTTTTTGTGATACTGAATATAAGAACATCCGAGATGAAATAGTGCATAAAATATGCATCAAAGCCCTAGCTCCTAATACCACTGTAGCGAGAGCCATGGGCAATGTATAAGGCCCCGTTTGACACTCTTTTTTTCCCTCTTTTTTTCAGTTTTAAAAACTGAAAAAAAAGAGCGTTTGGTAACCATTTTTTTTTCAATTTAAAAAATCAGTTTTTAAACTGCAGAGTAAAAAAAAAACTCCAAAAACTGGTTTTTTTTTTCACTTTTGGTTTTTTTTTTTCGACCACCACCACCACCCTCCCACCGCCGGCAGCCACCTCAGGCGACCACCGCCGGAGACTGCCGGCAACCACCTTCGGCCGCCGGCGACCACCGGCAGCCACCTCCGGCCGCCGGAGACGGCCGGCAGCCACCTCCGGCAGCCGGCGACCACCGCCGGAGACGGCCGGCAGCTACCTCCGGCCGCCGGCAGCCACCTCCGGCCGCCGGCGACCACCACCACCACCGTCGACCACCGCTACGCCCCACCACCGCCACCGCAAATCACCAAAAAAAAAAGTCAAAATAAAAAGGGTTACCAAACACAAAAAAAAAAACCTCAAAAAAAAAAGGGGTTATCAAATACCCACTTGTTTTTATAAAAAAAAAATTAAGCTACTCTTTAAAAAACTGCTCTTTAAAAATTGAAAACCAAAAAAAAAAATTTGTCAAACGAAGCCTAAGACCTCACATTTTAGTATTGCTCGACGTACAACAACGAACCTAAAATAATTCGCGGATGGGATCTTCCAAGTCCCGAGGCCAGATGCGATCTCACTTATTATTAAAAAACCACACTCTGTCTTACACATGCAAATAAAAGACTAGTGCAATAAAAAAGAATATAGTATCATTTTTCAAACCTGTGTTACACATGGTCGCTTTTAAAAATATTAAAGGACATTGTCATCATCATCATAGAAATAATATATCAAGTTATCCTTTAAATTCGTGCCACATTGTTGCTTTTAAGAAAAAATAATGAAGGCAGACAGTTATTTACCAATTTTGCTATTAAATCAAACAACCACTTGTATTGATGATAGGGAACGTTACCCTATATAACCACTTCATATGGACATGGTCCAACACTTGCACAAGTGCGAAGGTCGCAGCCATAAGTAGAATCTTCAAAAGTGTGACCTGTTTTCCATTAACTCAATCATATGGCAAACATCTCACCGGTTTCTGCAGCTGTTCCCAGGTATATCGCTGCTCTTTTATGCTCAAACACCATTGTATTTTCCTGACAATTTTCCACAACTTTGTCGCTAAATGGACTATCAAAAGAGAAATTAATGAGCTTCATCGACGATTTCTCGTCATTGAATTAGTGTTAGAAGAAATCTCGCTCCAACGGGGTTAAGAGTGAAACTTTGCCCATTGTATCACACTTGCAAGTGCTTTTTTAGTCACTTAGGCATATAGCGGTGTTGGTTAAGGCTTAGTTTTGCTTATCAAAATGGATTAATGAAGTGGGGTAGACATGAAGTAGATATAATCTAGACGCACTAGCACTAGCACTTGCACATGCTGCATGAGGGAGGATGCTTGCACTTCTTTACTTCCACATTTCCCCTCTGATTGCAGTGCAAAGAACAAGTGCATATGAACAAATTTCTCGTCATATTTCTTAAGAAGTAAGAAAATATACATCTTTGCCTGCAAGTATATATGTACTCATAGATTGGACACTACAGGTTAGAAGGTAAGGTGGCGCTTATCACCGGTGGAGCTCGTGGCATTGGGGAGTCCATGGCAAGGCTGTTTACAAAACATGGGGCTAAAGTAGTTATTGCGGACATCATGGATGACTTGGGGCAATCACTTTGCGAGGACGTGGGTCTTGAAGTGGCTTCCTTCGTTCATTGTGATGTATCGGTCGAATCTGATATAGAAAATGCCGTCAACGCCACTATCGATAAGCACGGGAAGTTAGATATTATGGTTAACAATGCTGCAGTCATAGATCCACCAAAATCTAGCATTGTTGACACCGATGCATCAGACTTTGAGCGCGTTATTAAGGTTAACCTTACAGGTACACAATCATGATCAGCATTCAATTAAGATTAGAAAAAATAGAGATTGCGTAGTTGAGTGTTACTCATAAATGAATAGTACTACTTTTTCAATGATGTCACACATTACGATTCTTTCATTTTAAATAACAGAACCTAGTACTTTAAGATTGTCGATCACAATCAGCTGGAGTCAATAGTAAAGAAACCTGAATGGCTATGTTGAATCATGATTAATTAAGGAATTATATCTTCTCTTTAAAAATTTCAGTCTATCATGATATTTGACTTTTCTAAATCAACCATGTTTATGTACCGGGTAACTTTAATTCGCACTTTGACAAACATGGAGATCCCTTATACTGGCTTAGGGTACTTGTGATCTTAACTAGACTAAAACATCCTAAACCTTAATAAGTGTAGGTGGGAGACTTCTCCTCCGATGGCTAGGTGAATCAAACTAGGCTAAGGAAACAATGAGAGCTGTTTCTCCATTGTCTCCTAGACAAAGTTACAACCCCACCTTGTGAACTCAATCGGACTCTGTCCATAGACCAGATATTAAAAATTACACCTTCACTTTGCCTGCCACCTTGAAGTTACTATCTCCCTGCACCATTCGGATATCGCCCAGCACCATTCAGATATTTTGCGTTTCAAATGGTAAATTTGTTAAGTTTTGAATCCAAGGCCTCAAAGGTACGAGTTTGGTTTTTTGCAAATGTAAGGCGGTATGTGGCATCCGAGGACAACCATAATTATGAATTGTTAGAGTTTGAGAAGTTTATCTGAAAACAAGTACTCTTTTTAGTTCCAAATTGCTTAAAAATGAATTGTGGAATGTGATTTTAGTAGGGAATGTGCTTTTACAACTTAATTAGTAGTAAGGTTAGACTGTACCAAATCCTATGCTATCCGTTGCAGGTGCGCGAGTTTAGGCTCACTTAGCATTTTGAATAGTAACTGTTATAATTTATTTAAAAATTAACCATATGTTAAAATGGAATTGATCATCACATCTTTTCAATAAGAGCATCATTTTTCAAAAAGTAATAACGTTTATTCGCAACCAGCCAAAACAGCTATATTTTGAATATGTAAGTTTTGTTACTATTTTTTTACGAAAAGTAGTGTCTATCGGACGTTGTTGTTACTATTTTTTTCAAATAGTCGTGTCTATTCAAAGCACATCTTCTCAAGTTTTATATGTTCATCGTAATTCTGTCTTTTAGAAATACTTGCAATTATCGCAGTGTCTCTTTCTCAAAAAAAAATTATATCCAAGAGTGTACTACGTCAAAGTTCCAAGGGAATTCTAAAATTTATTGTTTGCCAATTCCCATCGAGACTCTGTTGTGTCTTGGACGATTATTTATCTACAACGCATCAGCAAATTGTATTTTGATCGGAGATAAATAAAGCCTTAAATAAAATCATAACGTGCATTAAAGTCTTTATTTGTTATTAATTTTCCATCTAATTTCTAACATGAGATGTGTTTGTTGATAGGAGCCCCTTGAGTTCTGTAACCTAATAACCAAAAGAAGAGAAAAACCTTGATCATCTCGCTTATTTCTCCTTTCCTTTCGTCCTCCAAGATAATTATTAATGTCACCACTGCAGGTATGTTCTTGGGAACCAAGCATGCAGCTCGCGTGATGATCCCAACTTGCACCGGTAGCATCATCGCGATTGCAAGTTCTTGTGGCATTGTTGGAGGACTTGGAACCCATGCATACACGAGTTCAAAGCATGCCGTGGTGGGACTCACTAAAAATGTTGCTGCGGAGCTTGGTCAGTTCCAAATTCGTGTGAATTGCATATCACCCTACTTGCTGTTAACAGGATTGGCGAAGGAACTTTTCAGCGACAGTCAAATGTCGAAAATATATTACAACATGAAGGGGAAACCTCTCGAGGAGCAAAATGTGGCAGAAGCTGCACTTTTTCTGGCAAGTGATGAATCTAAATATGTGAGTGGGCATAATCTAGCAGTAGATGGAGGCTTCACCGTCACAAATCGTCTTTTTTGAAGAAGTTGATGTTGAACAACTTATTAGAGATTTCTAGCATCTAGTGCTCCAAGGTTGATCACCATTATCATGTCATATACAATCGCCCTCTCTGATGTATATGCTGTCATAATAAATATACTCAAATCTCTAATACTAGTGGATCTTTGTGGTAATTGCATTCATGGTCCTTTAAGTTCAAAGATTTTGTGTGTGTGTGTGTGCGCGCGCGTGTGTGATATAGAAAGAAAGAAAAGTAAGAAAGAAGAAGAAGAAATAAAAAAAAAATTAAGGCAAATAAAAAGATAAATTTTGGAATACACAAAGGGTGCCTAAGTGAACTGTAAGGTTCCGATCCACAGCACCTATATGGGATCAGTGGCACCTATTAGTGCAATTCTTTGGCCTGTGACCACAAGATTGTCGCCCCTTCCTTGGATCTGTGGCACCAATACAACGGTTTTAAAATCCTGTAACTTCAAATTTTTGAATTTTTCCTGGTTTTGTAAGGTTCTAATAGCCATATTTTTGAAGAGTTGCGACTCTTCATTAGGGTGCTTAAGTGCCAATTCATTGCTTAACCCCGTGCATAAGTTTAATAATGAGAATAGGCACTACAAGAACAACAAGAAGGAGAGGAAGAGGGAAACTCCCAAGGTGATGGGAATGCCTGCAACAAACCAAGAAGAAGAAATGTCTTTGTTTTGTTTGTGGTAAAGCAAGGCATTCGCCGAAGAAGTGTCGCCACCACAAAGGTAAGCAGAATGCCTAGGCAAACACGTTGAAGAAGATGACTTGTTTGCAATGCTCACCGAGATCCTCATGGTTAACATGACAGACGATTGTTGGATTGATTCCGGCAGTACTTTTCATATAACCCTGCAGTGCAGAAATCTGCTTTAAAGGCAAATGAAGCAACGAACGAGAAAAAACCCGATTTCATGGGCGATTCCTCCGCTTGTGTCCTTGTTCACTTCTGGCAAAGTGTTGACTCTCCAGGTCTTTGGAAGAGTTTTTGTGTCCGCTAAGAAATTTGATTTGAATGACCACGCGCGGGGTCATGATTGTTTTTGACTCAAAAACAATGATCATAGGCAAGAAATGACCCACTATTAGGCAACAAAAAGGATCCTTTGTCTGGAATGGCTATGCCAAAAGACCACATATTTTTGCTTTCTATTAACTAGCTAACGGACCGTGCGTGCATAGAGATGTAATTTAGTCGGGGGTTGAAATGGAATTTGTTTTCTCGTCAATCATTTATTATAACATAGTCAATAATGCTTTAGATTTAAAAAAGAAAACGAATAGAGTGACTTTCACTAAATTAATGCACGTATACACGCTAAACCATAATAATCAAGATTACTCGTCAATATAGATTTCATGAATCAAATAAGTCACTACATAATATGATTAAAATCACATTGACAAAAACTGTATAAAATACTGAAAATATATCTCATTTTGATGCATCACTGTGCTAATAGATTATTACAATGTATCTAAAATTACTGCCAAAGTGAAAATGTATTTAGTTTTCATGAACATACTAATTTTCTAGTTCTTTATATCCTCATTTAATTATTATGTATCAAAATCTAGTAAATACAGTTTGCATTGTCATATCAAGATCGCTTAATACATTGGGTGAGGTTGTTCACACCCTAACGGAGAAAACAAAACTAACATACATTGATACAAAATGATAGTTTATGTGATTTGAGTAAAAGAAATGTCAAATGGAGAAAAACTTTTGCTTATGTCTAGCTTATCGTACTTACACACGTACCCAAAAAAAAAAACTTTGTGGCTTATAAAATTTTTATTGGCTTTGAATTTAAATTTGTAAAATTTGGTGGGCACATTTGCATATATTTTTTTATATACTCAAAATTATTAATAATATTAATGTTAAAACGTACAGAATAAAGTATTTAAAAAGTAAAGCATGCAGTAAATAATCTGCAAGTAAAATTATAATTTTACTTTATTTTAAAGTACTATTAGCACTAATATTTAGTTTTGTAAAAAAAATGAAACCAAAAAGATAACCCTAGAGGGGGGTGAATAGAGTTTTAAGATTACTTTAAAAGATAACCCTTGAAAGGCCCTATAATCCACTAGTATGATCTTCCTTACGGGTCAAGATCAAAACCCTTACAACACTTGGTGATATTCCCACACCAAGCACAAGCCTTAAATCCACAAAGCTCACCCAAGACTTGACAAACCCAAGCCTTGATCACAATCCTTTTACAAAGATCAATTGTGTACAAAGAAACCTTCTTGAAAGGAAATGAGTACAAATGAAGCTCTAGTATAATAGAGAGATGAGAGAATTGATGACTTGAAGAATGCTCACTCTCAATCAAAAAATTGCTCACAAAGATGCTCTCTTTAATGATGTAAAATCATGAAGATGAAGAGAGAAAAGTTTAATCTATGAGCCTTGATGTTTCTCTAATGAATGGAGGCTTAGAATGTGGTTTCCATGGTGTATGATGAAGCCCCAAACCATTTATATAGAGAAGCAAATGAAATATAGCCGTTATGGACAAAAAGTGAGCAAAACTGTCATTGCAGTCGACTGTATTCCCTCTAAAATAGCCGTTGGAGTTTTGTCCTCGAAAATAGCCGTTGGAGCTGAATTTTGACCAATGCAGTCGACTGCATTGGAATGCAGTCGACTGCATTGGAATGCAGTCGACTGGATTCAAATACAGTCGACTGTATTACCCTACTGCCTATCGGCTGCCTCACGGAACCCCCTTTCCTATTTTGGGCATAACTTTCTCTAGAAAAATTGGATTGAGGTGCTGTTTTTTGCGTTGGAAAGCTAATGAAAAGTTTTATCAAGATATGAAAAGATTAGCACCAAAATATGTTTTTAGAAAATCTGAGTGAGCTCCAAAGTTCACTCATTTTCAAGAACCACACTTGTGTGAAAGGTTATGAACTCGCATGCAATGCACAAGGTGTCCTAAGGTCTTTTTAGGTCATAGTCATCAATCCAAGCATCAAACCAAGACTAGTTACATAATAGTAAAGATCAATTATAATCGATAGTAACTTAGCCGATGCATTCTTTGCTACTCTTCGACATTGTACTTGATGAAGCTTCCATAGCATGTCCACTATAACTTTAAGCTTCTTTTGCTTCAATCTTTCTATCCAACTTCTCAAATGTGTCTTCATGAGTGTTATGTATATATCTACTAAGAAACCACTCAAAGCACACATTAGAACATAATCAATGTGTAGTTATTATCAAAACAAGATGTAAGCCTAGGTTATTCAACCATAAGACTAACAAAAAAATTAGCTTCAAAAGTTAAACATTCAAGAAATCAAACACATCTATATATCCTTTTCATTTATTTACTTACAAACCGTTAAATGAACTTTTGACCAATATTCCATCTAAGTAAATGTAGGCATTTTCTTCTTTTCCACTGTAAGGTTCACATCATTGATCAGCGTTTTCTCATTTTATGGATGTTTCTCCTTTGACTTCCTTTCACAAACACTATATTCACACACACACACGAACCTCAAATGAGAAAGAATCGTGATGGTATGAGAGATAAAATTATATATTAAAATAAATATTGTATCTAACAAGCAAGAGAATTTCTATACTATACACTAAATCAGTAAACTAACTAATTTATTAGGACTTAACAATGACTTTTGCCATCTAAAATTTTCAATAAGATAAGAACTATAAATCTACAGAGCAAAACAAAGTAAGTTTAAGATAAAAATTTTGAAATTTTGCGTAGTTCTATTCTTGTCTATCACACAAAATATGTGCATAATCAATAATTCATAATTATTTGAGCTTCATTCACATGTAAAACTTTTTGTACAAGACTATGTCTTTTTTATGAGCAATACATAAGATATCAGTTTAAAAAATAGGTATTGCAACTACGGCAATATGTTCTATTTCTCTTAAAAATAAAGTTGAAAAAATACTATTCTAATTTGACAATATTTTAGCACTTTGTGTTATTAATTGGTTAACTAACTAGAATTTAATCTGATTACTAGCACTTAAATAAACTTTAAATACAACAATATTTACAATCCTAATTCTTAAGTTTTTACAATGGTTTTTATTAGATATTTTATGTGTATAATTGTCCCAAGTTTTGTAAACCTTAGTTATAAACTAGAATATCAATTTACATATCATGACAATTCTCATTCACAATTAGGGCTAATTGAGTTCTATATGTTAATTAGGATCAATTAGGATTAATTTGACTTTAATTAGTGTTAATTAAAGTTACAACGTGTAACAATGTACAATTAGAGTAAAAATACACTATACATTACAACAAATTAACTTCAATTAACCACAATTAGGGTAAAATTAAGTTCAAACTCAAACTCCCATGCATAAATTCATTCAAACTCAAAATTAATCACATTATATTAAATTCAAACTCACATGCATTAAATCACAATTAGGGTAAAATGGACACACCAGCTGCGGGGGCGGTATGGCGGCGGCGGAGGTGATGGCAGCACGGCGGTGGAGGCCCACAAGAGCTGTGGAGGGGCACGACATCGTGGGGGGTTGTCGTCTGGGGGGGCGTCGCCCGAGGGGGGTTGTCGCCGAGCGAAGAAATTGTTGGTGAGTGAGAAAGAAAGAGAGAAAAACGGGGAGATGGAAAGGAAGAGAAATTGGCTTTTTAGAACAGGACTTTTTAGCAACGAATATGTCCCGTCGCTGAAAGTCCATTGCTTAAAGTCAAGACTTTTAGCGACAGAAGTTTTAGCCACGGAATATTCCTTCGCGAAAGGCTACCTTTGGGAGTTTTAGCGGCGAACACATTCCGTCGCTCAAAAGTTTCTGCAAAATTTTAAATAAAATGGCCGAAAATATGAAGATTTTAAAAATATTTTAGCTGTGGAATATCCGTCGCTAAAATCCCATCAGTAGAAATCCATCGGTAATGATTTTTACTAAGTAGGTAAGTCATCGGTAAAAGTTTTTAGCAATGAATTTTTACCGACAGTTTCTTCTTTCGCTGAAATTGTCTTTTAGCGAAGGATTTGAGTCCGTTGCTAGATACCCTTTTTCTTGTAGTGTTTACCCTATTTATATTTTTGTTTAATTTTATATCTTTTTCTACATTTAATCCTCCATCAATCCATTTTTGCTCCTCTGGCCCACTTTCTCTTCCTCCTTCCCCTTCCCTTATTTGGGTAGAATGGGAAACTCATAACATATGATTCATATCCTAAATAAGCGTACAAGTCAAACCTGATCAAATAGTTTGGGATGAAGGGTGTATTTTTCATAGTCATTGCTTCGATTGTCATTGCAAAATAAGATGGAAAAATTTCAAGGAAAAAAGTTGAAGAAGAATTTCGTTAGCTATTTTGTATTGAAAAGTTTTTGATCCTCAGGAGATAGCAGTACGAAAATCAAAAAGCATTAGTCAAAACTTAGAAGACAACCAATCTAAGTGAAGCGCCAAGACTAAAGCGCAATCTCGCATGAGAAAAAAAGGAGGTGGCTTGCTACTTTGAAGACAAGATTCAAGCTAGATAAACATAGCTAAAAAGATCCAGGCGTTTAAAAGTATTACGGATGGTAAAAGATGTAGAGGATATCAGAATTGAAACTCCAATATAAAGGAGCAGCAACCTCCTCGTACCACTAATCAGAGCAGAAAAGATGAACCAAGACAAGAAAGAAAAACTTGCTAATAAATTTTAATGATAAAACTAATGTTAGTCTACCTAAAACTCAATCTCATTAAGGAATTAAACCACACAATAACGGACAAACTCACTGTCTTAGATTTTTATAGGAGCTATATATATAGGGTCGCGATCCACTATTACCGCTGGCTAATTATTTTATTTGCCAACGCGATCTGGCCGTCTAACAGTGATTTGTGGACTGTTTAGGTTAAGTCTTCTCCTTCAATAATGCTAGATGACCCAAATTCTTTAATGTAATTGCAATCTAATCCCAAACTTTAGATAATTTATGCACCATATTGCGTTGTCACTTACAATATTATCACACAAGGTTATTTTAGGATATAATGTTACTTACAGAGACGTTGTTCTTGATTCTTAAATATACGCCCGCCATGCTTCTTCTGTTACTTTTTGATATCCAAACTTTTCACCAAGTGAACGTATAGCTCGACGCTTACTTTCTTACAATTGGTTGATGGCTATAATCAAACACTCTCAAGCTTCCAGGATATTTGTTTGAAAAGTACAGTAGAAAAATGTCGTACTAAAACCAATACTTTTTTATTTATACTGGAAAAGAACTTTTACATAGGAGCAATAGAAATGAATGGTTCCTTCTATTGCTGCACACCCTAATTCTTAGCACACTTCACACTCTCTTAAACAGTCTCTACCTTCTAACTCTTACTTAGACCCTCTTTATAGATGAGAGGATCAAACACATATGTTTCTTCAATAGTGAAAATTCTCTATTATTTTTTGTAGGGTCATCTTTTTCTTTTATTATGACAAACATCTTTATTTTGTTCCCTATTTGGCTTTATCATTTTTCACTGGCAATTATGTCCATTTCAATCCTGCTTATCCTGTGGTCCTGAACCCTCTTGTACAACTCAAAAGTTTGGTTATGCAGATCAGGTTCTTCTTGTCCTAGGCTGTTGAACTGTTCATAAAGTTTGATTACCTGATTTTAACCCTGTTTGGAGGGATCTATGAATGCTCTACATTCCATCAGGATGACTACCCTTCGTACATCACAGAAGCATGCTTTTGGGGCTCGACTACCATATCCTTTATGGTTGCATGGATAAAATTAATTCTTTCAATCTTGTCTTTTTCTGCATTATATATGTTTCATAGTTCATCCTGGTGTGGCCAATAAAAATTCATCAACTTCTTTTGAGTGAATCAATAAATGAACCAAATCTAGTGCGGCTGATCGAACTTGGTTTCGCTTTTTCTTGCTAAGGTTGATAGTAGCTGGACTATGATAAACTTTTCGACTGAATCTTATAACTCAAGAGCATATGAAATTATAGCTGGAAGATTATCAATGAGTTGCCAATCATCTCGGTCTATTTTTAATGTTTTTATGAGTCCATGTTCAATCCATTTAAGATAAATCTTGTCTAATGGTAATGTTAGGCTTAGCCATCCATAATCCCAATTCAGGAACGCTTTTATTTCTGGTTTGTGAATGATCTCTTTGTGTTCATTTTCTTTCCTAGCTAGCCCTTTTTATTTTAGTAGTGATATCAGTTAGGAGTAATGATTCTAGTTCTTCTAGCAATTGGATTCTTTCTTCCTTTTTGTGTAGGACTATGATTCCTTCTTCATCATTTATATTAAGCCTTTTTTCAATGCTTAACAAAATCAGTTATTGGCTGAGGTTTCTTCGTAACTCTTTTAGTAATTTTGCTCTTAGGTAGTACCAGACATTTCCAAAGAGATTTTTGCTCTCTTCACATAACTTTGGATCATAAAACAATTTTATTTTATTATTATTGGTTTGTATTATGGTAACATTTTGCTTTGAAGATTTTTCATCTTCATCAGTCGACACTTTTCCTTGTTCTTAGCATAGTAATTTTTTTTATTTTTCTTGCCCATTTATTTAGGGCTCCTTGCTCTCGAGGTTTTAGCCTTACTCTCTTTATTTCAAAACTTATGCATTGGTTTTGAATGCTTAGTTTTGTATCGTCCTGTTTTAGCGCTTTCGGGTTGGTAGTTTTAACCATCTCCTTCCGTTACTAGGAGAGGATTTGTGAATGACAAAGAATTGTCCTCTTTCTTTTTAGGGTAAAGGATATAGTATTTGAATTTTCTTGATGGTTCTCCCAATAAATCAACTTCATGATCTTCTGCTTTATACCTTTTTTTAAGGCTTTTTGAGTAGTCTTTTTTAATGTTACAACTTCCTGCATCATAAAGCTTAATTCCTTGCTTTATACTTTCTCGACATAAAAAATATAATAGCTAAATTATTGTTGCCATCAATAAAGTTTTGTTTGACTAACATATCTTTGGTCTCTTTCAAGAAAAGCTTTAAGACAACTAATATTTATTCTGATAAGAAAGTGTTTTGAAACTAGAAACATGTAAACAGATTTTATGTCACGTTTTATAGTTAAAAATTCTATTTTGTTTTTGTGATACTGAATTTCTGCATCTTTAAAGGTTCCACTTTAATAACCATATAATTGTTCTTGAAATTGACAGGGTATTGCTTTTAACATTGTACCCCAGCAATTTTCAGAAATATCAGTTTCTATAGCTAGCTTATCTCCTTATTTATGCAAACTTAGTTTTGTCAAGGTTTTAACTTGACCTTTTATCCAAATAATATTTTGGGTATCTTCATATTCTCATAGCCACTTTCATTGTTTAAGTTTTTTACTTAAAGTTTCTATTCGGTTTGATAAATTCGGATGAATTTTTTCACATAGTCTAACAACTCAATAAATCTTTGAAGTTGTTTTACATCATTGATTTGTTCTGAAAATGACTTTATTTTTTCAACTATGTGATTCTGAAGGACTATTTTTCTACTTTCTTTTATTCTCAATCCTAGAAAGTTAATGATAGTTTATTTTCATTCACATTTCTTTTGCTATAGTAGTAATCCATGATCAATGAATTCTTGTGCTATCCTTTTTAGATGATTTCTTTGTTCTTCTGTGTTTTTGGGAATACTAATATATCATCTATGTACATTACATAGTAGTCTCCGTACTTTCTAAAAATGTTATCCATCCTCCGTTGGAATAGTGGTGAAGCATTTTCCAATCCGAATAGTAATACTATCCATTCATAGTGTCCTTGTGGTACGCTAAAGGCAGTTAATAAAATTGATGATTCTTTCATTTTGATTTGTCAATAACTGCTTTTAAATCAAACTTTGAGTAAAAGTTGGCTTGCTAGATTTTGTTTATTAGCATATCTTTGTTTGGAATTTTATAGCTATCTTGGACTGTTGCTGCTTTTAAATCTCTATAGTCTATGACTAATCTGACTTTTTCTCTAACTTGTTCTGCATGGATTTTTACCATAAAAGCCGGATTTGAATGAGGACTCTCGCTAGGTCTTATTATTAACCCTTGTTTTAGTATTTCAAGAATCTATCTTTCAAATTCCTGGACAATCTCAAGACTATGTTGCATTGATTTTACGCTAACCACATAATATTTATCCTTGAGGGTCAATGTCGCCCAAGATTTATTCTTTTCCAGTAATTTTAGAGGGTCATCAGCAAAATTATTTTCTGATCTTTTTTATGCTATCAAGACTGGGAATTTCTTTTCCTGTTCTTCTTCAAGTAACCTTTTCCATGAGGTTGTTTTGTTCTCCTCACCATGCTGAGCTACATAGAGAGACTCACTCTTGATATATTTTCAGATTTCTCCTAGTTTTTTCTGTATGAAAACCAAATTTACATCTTCGAGCAACATTTTTTAACAATAAAATTTTTTGACGTTGTACTTCAATATGAAACTCTTCTTGAATAAATGATCAATTTTCAACTTATTTTAGAAAAACATTTCCTAATAAAAAATCGTCGTCTAAAGAGTCGAATTGGATTAATCGCTCTATAATGAATTATTTTCCATTAATTGTGACCGGAATATGATATCCTCCATATTCTCGCTCGAACTCATCGCCATTTGCCATTCACATGCTCATGAGTTGGTCTGTTTTGATCCATTCTCATAGGGTAAAATTCCTATTCGTGCCTGGCATTAGGATGTTCCAGTATTTAATAAAGCATCTATATTATAATGGTGATAACATTGAAAGTCAAAACTTAATTCTATATAATAATTATTTGGACTTACTGCCATCCTTTATTATTCAATTTTTGGGGGTTCTTTGACCCTTAATAATACTCATAATGGCTTGAATACCATTTTCAAGCTTATGTCCTGTCGAGCCCTTTTCTTTCAACTTTTGCTTTACAGTGTCATATACGGATGAGGTGGTCATTACATGTATGGTTTCTATACGTGATGACATACTTCATCTGATTGAGATGATAACTGTTTTGTACCCTATAATGTCTTCATTAGAACTTTTTTCATCTTTGGTAGAGTTTTCTACCATTTTTTCTTTCCTCTACCTTTTGAATTTGAAGACGTGGAAGGTGTAGAGGAGGCGAAATGTCTCCTTGATTCTTCAAGGATGGCAACACCTTTATTTTTCTAATCTGAATGTATTCTAGTTGTTTATTAGCTAATCCGTCTCTAATCACTCATATTTTAGGCCATGGTAGTTCTTTTGGATTTATCTTCCGTGCTTTTATGCTCGGACATTACTACTTATTTGTTCAAACAGTTCTACTTCGCTAGCTATTTAGCATTTGCTTAATGGATTTGTGGTATTTACGACTCTACAGACTAGACGATATTATATTGTAATATTTTTCGCATACTTCTCGTAACTCGGTCATGTCTTGAGTCTGAATCCTCAGTCCTAATGCTTTATTAAGATAAGGGTCCTTTAAGGACATGAAATAGTTTGGTGTAGTTTTCAATCAAAATGGTCTGTTATACAAGTTACCTTGGATTCCCCCTATTAGGGGTCCTTTTAAAAGTTCTGTACCGATTGTCTGTTAAACAACAGATTATTGGTGTATCGCTGCCATCTATGAATAATGGACAAAGATTAACTTGTATCATGCCAATATGAACATAATGATATCATTCTCTAAGGTATTGTTTTACCTTATCTGTCTTGCAAAAAAGGAATGTCTAGTATTCTTTCCTTAATCTGACCTATAGAGGTTTCTTCCTTACAGTTCTTTACATTAATTTTACTTCTAAACCTGCATATGGAGTTTTTTGTATAGGGATAATTACAGCAGTGTCCTTGAGGTTAGGGTAAAATTACAGACGTGTCCATTATTTTGAACAAACTTATGACCATTGACCGAATGGAATACTGAAATACATAACGTTTTAGAGCAAAAAGACCAAATTGCCCATGACTTATCCATATATTCGTTTATCTTTTTCCCAATCTTTCTTTTTCCTTCTGCCACCACCCACCAAACTACGGTCGCAATCACCACCATCAACCAAAGCAAAAATCCACCCACCAAAACTAACGCAGGTACCACCACCATCTACCAAAGCCAAAACCCACCACAACCAATTAATTTCAGTTAAATTAAATCTACAAATTGAATCTACAGTCATGCCATGGGGCCGCTCAAAATTAATTACGGCCACGGTCGATTACAACAGTTGTCACGACTGGGGTGGGAAGAGGGTGGGGTGGCAATGGCGTGAGGGGAGGGTTGGGGCAGCGACGTGATGGAAAGAGGAGGTGGGTCGAGATGGCGTGAGGGGAGGGTTGGGGCAACGGCGACGTTGGGAGAGAGTGGGGGTTGCAAAGGGGAGAGAGAAGGCTGAGGGGCCGCGGGGGGTGAGGGGAGGCTGAAAAGCCACGATGGGGTGAGGGGAGGCTGAAAAGCGATGACGGGGTGAGGGGAGGGGGCGGCGACAGAGTGTGGGGAGGCGGAAGGGCGGTGAACGGGGGTGAGGGGAGGGAGAGGGGGCGATGGGGGATAAGGGTAGTGGAGCAGCAGCGGGGTAGCAGGGTGGGGGAATTAGAGATAGAGAAAGAAAGTTAGATAAGTTGGCGAGAGAGAGAGAGAGAGAGAGAGAGAGAGAGAGAGAGAGAGAGAGAGAGAGAGTTTCAAACACTTAAAGAAAAGATATGGTATAGATATGTAATAAGGGTAGTATTGGTATTTTAAAAATACGTAACGGATGACATCAGTAAAATGTATGATTTTTTAACAAACCACCAACAGAAAGACACAATCGATACTTTTTAAAATTTAGCGTTCTTAACTGTAATTACATCCTAACCTCAGGGACACTGGTGTAATTATCCCTTTTGTATATTTCTCCAACCTTGATTTTAGGTACTTCCCAATGGTTTATGGTAGAACCAAATGTTTCTTCCTCAATTCAATTAATTCACTCTGACTAGATATGTTATTAAATAATGGAATCATTTCTTCTTCAGGGTTATATGTTTCTAACATCATGAAAATCGTGCCTACGCTTTTTAAAGTTTTGTTCAAACTTTCATCATCATCTCATCAGACTCGTAGTCGTATTATGAAACATGCTCTTCTGCTTTGTCTTCAGAATTTAATTCGTCATTTCTTCTTCAGGTTGTATGTTTCTGACATCATGAAAATCGTGCCTACACCTTTTAAAGTTTTGTTCAAACTTTCATTGTCATCTGATATTATTTCATCATCAGACTCATAGTCGTATTATGAAACATACTCTTCTGCTTTGTCTTCAGAATCTAATTCGTATCCCTATGCAGACTCATATATTTCTTCAACAAAAAAAGAAAGATCTAATATTTTGTTTTCTTTTCTTACTTGGATATTTATTTACATAATGTCCTTTTTCGCCACAAGATCAGTAATAATCATACTCTTCTGGTAATTTTTGTTTTGGACATGAAAGTTTCTTATATGAAGTATTAATTTTTTTTCTAATATATCTTATCCTAATATTGGTCTTTTTCTTGTTGGATTAAATTTTCTTTTTGAATTTTTTTTCCATTTCTTCATATATCGTTTTTTGTTTCCAAACCTTTTTTTCTCAAATTATTTCTTCGTGAAGTTTGGCTTCTTTTCGCATCCATAGCTGTCGTAACTCATATGAAATTTTTTCATATCTTTTATTATTTGTCCTTCAGTATAGTATTTCTTTACAACTTCTTTTACAGCTGCTACTCTTCCTCCTAAGGAATCGCAAAGCATTCCGTCGTTTAGGAATTTAACAAATTCTTTTTCAGCTAACTCGTTCCATGGTTTAGAGAGTTTGACAATAAATTGCTTTTGCCAATAGAGGCTGTCTATGAGTTTTAATATGTAATATTATATTTTAAATTCACAAGTGTAAATTTTAAAATAACACATATCACATATTTGTAGTTTTGTTAAATTTGTGAAGGTAATTTTTTCCTGAATACCTATATTATTTATAAATATTCTACATAACTCTCGTTTTGCGGTTATCTGTATAAAATATGATCCATTCTTCAGAAATGTTAAGTTTGCTCTGGGTTTCAATTATTATTTCATTATTTGTTATGCTATTCTAGAACCTGGTTGTGTTTCCTTGCAGGGTTGCTCGAATAAAATATGTCATAGCATGCCTTTCTGTTAAACTACCACCTGTTATGGCAATTCTTAAGGCTTGTTCTCAATTATCGATTATTTCTTTAGAATTTGAAAGACAATCGATATCAAGATACGTGCCGTATTGATTTACGAGTTCATTTCTCCCATTTTTTTGGGAAGCAATTCTTGTTTTAAATTTGTCCTTATGAGGGCGGTATTAAATTTAGAATTTCTTTCTAAATTAAACTCTGGATTTCACGATTCTACATAATTTGAATCGATTTCTTCATTCCATAAATTCATAGCTGCAAATGTTTTATTTACTTCTGATATGATTCTTTTTCTTCTTGTTTATGTTGATGTTCTTTTAGAACAACTGGATCATTAGTTTTTTCAATGATCTTTCTTTTTCTACTTTGTCTAAGTAATCATTTAGTATTTTTTTTCTATTTCTTCTACACTCATTCCCTTTACGAAATCTTTCGTGTCTTTGAGCCATTCAAAGAGGGTTTTCTTTCACCTTTGCTACCACTGTATGCTATAATCTCTTCAAATACATACGAAGTTTCGTTACTATAATATTTATTGGTAGTGTCATAACTTGCAAAGTTTGATAAGAAGTTATCTAAGTTTAGGACGTAGTTTTCACTTCCTAACCCTTTATCTGAATTGTGTAATTCTGTTACTATCTGAGACATTATCTTATTTAGATTTCTACAGATTTTTAAAGTTTCGTGAGATACATTCATTATTTGATTTAATAAACGATTATCTCAATTTTTTTAACTTCTTGGTCTAAGTGTATAATTCCTGTCATATGATATAATAAACAAGGAACTTACATGAGTTTTTTTGGTTAGATCTCGCCTTTGATTAGAATCTGATACCACTTTTGTAAGGCCAAATTTTTCTTTGATCAGGAATGAGATATTCTAAATTTGAGAGGGGTCAATTTAAATTTTTTGAGAAGTTTGAGGTGTTTTACATGAACTGCTTAGAAGTTAAGGGGCTAAAAGTAAATTAACTAGAGAGTTGGCAACTTGCCAATGCTAACATTTTATCTTCCCCGCGCGCACGCGTGTATGAGAAGAAACCTTTTAAGAATAAGGCCAAGAACCCAATGACTAAAAAGATACTTTGTTTGGAACGAGTTCTTTTCGAAATATTTCAAACTGTAAATTGCATTGGGAATACCCATTCATGTTTGGATAAAAGAGAACATACAAAAGGTAATGAGCTTTTAGACAATCATATCCTTACTGTAGGATGAAAGATAAACATGGTAAGTCATTTCACATGCTAGTGTTGGCAGCAAATAGTTGGAATGTTGTGCAAGTTATAGTTGTAGTGTAAGGGATGGTGCAGCAACACGGGTGAGGTGTGACGTTGCATTATCAACAGGGTGGTGGGTGGTCTGTAGTGATGGTAACTATGGTAGTGGTAGTGGTTTTATCAGGGCATCAGTAGTGTTAATGATGGTTGCGACAACAACAACAATGATGGTGATGGTGTTGTGGCATCGGCGACGACGGTAGTGGTGGTGATGTAGTATAATGATGGTAGTGGTGGTTGTGTTATTAGGGTGTCAGTAGTAGTAACCTTGGTGACAGTAGTAATGGTGACAACAACAACAACAATGATGGTGGGGCATTGCAAAGTTAGCGATGGCGGTGATGGTATTGCATCAACGGTGGTGGTGGTAGGGTAGCCTAGTGATGGTAATGGAGGTAGTTGTGGTGGTGGGACAGTCTAGCAATGGTAACAAAGGTAGTGATTGTGGAGAAATTAGGTGTCACTAATGGTATGTCCGTGACGTCAATGATGTTGCCAGCAGCAGCTATGATAGTGGTGATGATAACAATAATATGGAGATGACAACAACATAAGCAGTCTAGTAGTGGTGGTAGTGATGATAATGGTTATCATAGTGGTGATGTAATACAATAGTTGTAACAGTGGTGACTGTGGTTGTGGTGACAACAACGTGTGTGGCATATGTGGCTATGATAATAGTGTGGCGGTGATGGTTACAACGATCTAGTAGCAAATAAAAAATCAGTAAAAACTAGTGTCTCCCCTAAGAGAGTTAATTAACCACAGAGGAAGAGGAGGATGTGAGATCCATGTAGCTCTCCTGTTGATGGAGTGAGAGTCACCTGCCATAAGTGATTGACTTTCGATTGTTCAGTCACTGGAGATATTAAGTGATTGACTTTTGATATAACCGGCAACTTGACAGCTTAGGTTAGCCTGATGATTGCAGGCAATCCAGTGGTCAGCCCAAACATTGACATTCTTACCATCACCTATACGCCAATGGAGACCTTTCAAAAGAAGGTCTCTTCTACCTAGAAAACTGCGCCATATCCACGAAGGGTTTGAACTAATGTGAGCTTCCAGAAAAGAGAAGTTTGGGTAATACTTACCTCTGAGAATTTATTTCAATTGTGAGTTAATTCCAGTAATAAGTCTCTAACCTTTCTTAGCAAGTAAGGCGAAGTTGAATATATATATATATATATATATATATATATATATACATATATATAGCTCAAGTTCTTTGAACCCAATTTCACCTTCGACTTTGAAGCACGCTAATTTACTCGAAGATAGGCAATCAAGAAAAGGGGAAAAAAAAAAAAAAGAAATCCGATTGCCGGAAGGGTATACAATCTAAATGAAATACTAAAAAAGTCATTGCTAATACATCACACTGAACGATACAACGGTACTGATATAAATACTAAATGTTTCACAAATTTTCAAACCTCTTCCTCAAAGATGTAATTGCGCTTTCATTGGTTGCCACAAAAAAAAAAAAAAAACCGCTGCACATGAAAACAGAAATTAGGGGGTATATATACTATTAGTAATTTAAAGCACAGGTATAACTTTACCAAAAAAGAAGAGGCCAAGGAGAGAGATGGACTAACTATAAACCGGAAGATTCCCTTGAGAGAGAGAGATGGCCGGAAAGAGATAATTACTAATTTGATTATCAAATCTAAGAAAGAAACTGCAAACAATTTAGAGTTAGTTTAGTGATTGATGTACAAAATAAATCCTAATCTCGGATTGTAAATATTCTATAAATATTTTGAGAAGGAGTCTGCGAAATAAAATAAACACAAGGTTATTGATCACAAGTAAAACCAATAATGCAAAAAAAAAATTGGAGAAAATTGCGGATTTGTTACAAAACTTGGGCCTTTTATTTTTCATTTAAGACCATCAAATTAGTTTGGGTTATGCAGAAGCGGAAATGGTGAGAGTACACTGTAGCCAAATATGGAGAGAAAATAAAGAAAAGAAGTATCCATGTCCAAAAGTTAAGTTAGATAGAAAGAGAAAGATGCGAGATACTAGCAATCTTTGGTGTTTCTGTGTGTGTGTGTGTGTGAGAGAGAGAGAGAGTGAGAGGGAGAGGGAGAGGGAGAGGGAGAGGGAGGAAAAAAAAAAAAAAGGAACTCAAATCTGGTAGGATAGGTGAGAGAAAGGAAAATAGAAAAAAGGAATTCAAATTATAATTTCAAAAGTGAGTAATTTTAAAAGGTTTCAAAAAGTCAAATTAAAATGTTCACATAACTAGTTAAGAGAGTATCCAAATAAGCGGTGACCGGGCAATATACTTTCAGCTTTCACTTTATAATATACATATTCGATTGGTTTTGATGCATATTTGTTGTTATTCATGTATATAAGCTTTCAGTTAAGAACGACATCCCAATTAACAAAGAAATAACTTGTTAACTTATATATCTATATATTCCATGATTTAGTCGTTAAAAGTTAGAACTTTTAATCAAAAGCTACCGTATATAACAACAATCCTCTCATTATTTTTTTAGGATACTCCCTTTCGTCCCACATTGATCATATTTTCTTTTTGGACTGTCTCACAAAAATTGCTTACCTTCCAAATTAAATTTGAGTGACATTTAGTTATAAGAAAATACTCTTTCCACTCCTTTATACTACCTCCGTTCATAATTAATTTATCATTTTTTTTGGACTGTCTCGAAAAAAAATTGATCACTTTTCAATTTAAGAAAATTTTCATAAGTATTTTTTCATATTTAACCTTCTTACATTTTTTTTATTTCTATTTTTCTCTCTACATTTAATCATATACCAACCTAATTTTCTCTCTCTTGACCCAGTTTCTTTCCTACCTTTCTTTCTCTCTCTTGGAGTAGAATGAGAAACTCATAAAATATATTAACTTGTATGCTAAATAAACATGCAAATTAAAGGTGATCAAATAAAATGAAAGGAAAGAGCATAATTTTGTATTGTTTTATTGCTAAAAATGAAATTAGACGATACATGTTAACGTTTAGGGATAACTAAGAGGGTAAATAAAATTAGTAAATGGGGAGAGAGGACTGGGGAAGCTTAAGATAGCCCGTCCCTTAATTATGGAGTTGTTTGAGGTGAACTATAATTTTTTTTTTCCAAAGTTGTATTTGTTTCGAGTTACATTTACTTATAAAATCCGGTAGAACTGTGATAAACGGTCCGACGTCCTCTCCCCACTGTTTCATAAACTAGCAAGTCCTAAATGCAATGTGATTGGGAGAGTGTCAATTTACTGTTTACTGCCGAGTGTCTGGCATTGCGTTTTTCTCCTTCAACCATTCCGCACTGAAGTTTCGAACCCAATACCCTCGAGCACACTCCCCACTGTCTGGAGTTCCATTCCAGCATTCCGAAAAGCCATTGTAGATTGAAGAGCCAGAACGGAACGGGTAAGGTTCAACCTTTTAGCTCTCCTTTCCTATCCAAGATCCATTTACCCTGGTGACCCTTTTGTTTTAAGCCCCAATCTTTGCATTTCCTGACCTCTAAAGCTCCTGTTTTTGCCTTCTTTGGGGAATATATTGGTTTGATTTGTGATATCTGTTGGTGGGTTGTGAACTTTTGAGTCTGTTTAATCGTCCAAAGTAGTCTTTGGCAGTTCATTTGGATCAAGAACTTCATTGTACGTACAGATATTCTTATGACATTCTTCCGGATTGGTAGACAAAAATTACAAATGATTTGGGACCGATTTAGCTAATGCTGATGAGCTGGATTGAAGTTCAACTAGGAATTTTTGATACAAATGCCTGAGCAATGACCTGGAAATTTGTTACTATTGACGTGCTCTTTAAAATGCCATGTGGTAGTGGTTTTAAATGGGAATTTCGCTCTAATTGGAAGTTGGATGGCAGCTTTATCAGTTAGTTGCCGAAAATGTGAGATTGAGTGTTTTTGATAAGAAAAGTGAAGTTGAGGGAAGATCCGGTTGCGCGGCATTTGTGCTAATGGCTTCTATTAGAAGAACACTGTCTCCGGTGCCTAGGCCTGGAATTCTACTAAACGGGGAAGCGTGTTCGATCGCATCGCCATTGTCCAAGTCGTCTTCATGTAACCAGAACTACCAGCCATCTGGTGCGTCGTTATTTTCCTATTTTGGTTCGTTGGATTATGCATTGTATAGAGTTCAAGCTTTTATACAAGGTCTTTTTTCGCAAAGATCTTCTCGGGCCCTAGAGATGACAAAATCAAAGGGGCTGTTTTGGAGGAGGGCTCTTTTCCATTTCAGTGTATGTTTTGTGGTTGGCATTTTTGTTGGACTTACCCCATATGTTTCGTTAAGTTTGTCCATGAATCTTATGTCCGAACACCAGACCTCCTTTGAGGTGCACCCTCCAGATAGAGAAGTTCATATGCATGATATCGTGCCTAGGAACTTGACCACATTAGCGGAAGGATCGGTTATAAATGATACCACTTTGCTGGAGCCGCATGCGATTAATGGGGAACTAGGAAGTGTGGTTTCTGATGATAGTGTTGTTACTCAACTGCCCTATCAAGATTCAGATGTGGTGATTCATAAGCTGTTGATCATAGTGACTCCTACATATGCTCGACCATTTCAAGCCTATTATTTAAATCGTTTGGCGCACACATTAAAATTGATTCCACCTCCTTTGTTGTGGATAGTTGTGGAGATGACCTCACAATCTGCAGAAACAGCTGCCATACTGAGGAAAACCGGAGTTATGTACAGGCATCTTGTATGCAGTACGAACTTAACTCAAGTGAAAGACAGAAGAGTGCACCAAAGAAATGTGGCACTCTCCCACATTGAAACACATCGTCTTGATGGGATTCTCTACTTTGCAGATGATGCTAACATCTACACCGATGAACTCTTTGAGCAAATGAGGCAGATCAGGTACTCTGATTTGTATCACTAAATGCTCTGGATCCTAAATGTACCAATTTAGTCTCCAAACAATTTTGCTCATTACCTGTGGTTTTAACAAATGTGAATATTTATGAAAGGTTGAAGTTTATCCAACGTGACACATCAATAATTGAGAAGAACAAATTTTCTTTTTCCATTTTACTGCAGTGGGTTTCACTTTTCCTTCTTTCAAGTGATAATGGTCAAATCCACCCTGATATATGTTTTTTCTATGATTTTATGATATCAGCAATATGTTATGTGTCATATGCAACTTGCTCAATATCATCAACATTAACGGCCAGTTTCTCGAAGTTGCACTTTTTTAATATTGAGGTTAGGATAGGTTGGAATCCAATTATATGAGGTCGCGGGGTGCTCCATTGTGACCTGGAGGTCACGAGATACGACTATGTTCTGTCCCTGACCCAGGCCGTTTTTCTATATCAAAATTATTTTCTGATCAGGGTTCAATTGTAACTTTCAGTTATAGATTTTATCAGTCTAATGTAACGTTGTTACTTGGGGCTACACTGGTAGTAGTATGCTATATTCACACTGTCACTTAGTAGGTCGCCACAAGTATTCCACTATAAAGCATCATTTGTCTTATGACTGCACTCTGTGATGCGATAAGGTTTCTGGAAGAGTGACATTTCCGAGATGTTGTCTTTCTGCTTCTTGAGGCTTGATTTTTGTGCTCCATAGCTCAGGTTATTCTAGCCTATCTTGCTGCATACTTGTACACCTAGCCTTGATATGTAATGGTATGAAATGAGGTCGCGGGTTGCTCCATTGTGACCTGGAGGCCACGAGACATGACTATCTTCTGTCACCAAACTGGGGTAAGGCTGTGTGCATCTAAACCTCCTCAGATTCATCAATGGCTGGATTCTCGTGACTGGCCTTTCTTCGAGTTCAAAAAGCCTTTTCATCAGGGTCAATCGTAACTTCTAGTTGTAGAGTTTATCAGTCCGATGTAGCTTCCTCACTTGGTGCTACACTGCTAGTAGTATGCTACATTCACACTGTCACCTTGTAGGTCGTGTATCCTACAGGCTACAAGTATTCCACTAGAAAGCATCATTTGTGTTGTGACTGCACTCTGTTATCAGATAAGGGTTCTGGAAGACTGACGTTCCGAGATGTTATCTTCCTGCTGCTTAAGGCTTGATTTTTGAGCTCCATAGCTCGAGACCTCGAGTTATTCTAGCCTATCTTGATGCATACTTATGCACCCAGCCTTGATCTAATTTGATCATATGAAATAAGGTCGCCAGTTGCTCCATTCTGACCTGAAGGTCATGACAACGACAATTTTCTGTCCCAAACTAGGGCAATGCTGTGGACATCTAAGCCTCCTCAGATTCATCAATGTTAGGATTCTCGTGACTGGGCCATTTTTTTATATCAAAAAGTTCGTCATCAGGGTTCAATTGTAGCTTCTACTTATAGCTTTTATCGGTCTATTGAAGCTTCCTAACATGGTCCTATACAGCTAGTAGTATACTACATTCACACTGTCACGTAGTTGGTCGCTTATGCTATAAGTATTCCACTATAAAGCTTCATTTGTGTTATGACTGCTCTCTTTAAGAGATAAGGTTTCTGGAAGAGTGACATTCCCGAGATGTTTTCTTTCTGCTTCTTAAGGCTTGATGTTTGAGCTTTATAACTGGAGTTATTCTACCCTAACTTGCTGCATACTTATACACCTGCCTTCATCTTATTTTCGGTTGCCTAGTTTTGGTGGCCTTCATATAATCTATCTGGTCTAGACTATCGCCCAAAAATCTTAATATCATTATATTGATATAAAAAGTAACATTTGAAGAAATCTGCAGGAAACTCTTTCTTGTCCTATCTCTAACAGCACAAATCACCGCATACTTGGTTCTTTATGTGGGAAAGGAGAAATGGTCATGCCACATATGCATATTTGTGGTGAGAACATGTTGAGGCTTTGTGAAGGGTGTGGGGGTTTTAATTTATACAATAGGTAAGAAATCAGGAGAAAATAATCCTGTGACATGGTTTCATGTTAGCCAACACATTCTTTAAGAAATGGCTTACATGTTAGTACCTTTACTAATGGCCCACAACGATTTTTCCTATATAGGTGACGGCCACTTTGTATTAAGTCACCTTTGGACTGTCTAGCTCTGCTACATAGATTGGTAGCTTTGGATATGCACAGAAGAGATGGAAGATGGAGGATAAAGTTTTTGAGGTCACTGTACTAGGTGTCGGAATTTGACTGGGGAAAACTTGCGTGCTATTACGGACAAGTTGCTTAAGAAAGAATGTGGAGCCATAATTGGTCTAATATGTAGAAGCTAGAGAGTTCTTGGTTTCGAGGAAATGAGCCCCTATATAAGGAAAAAGGGAGGTGGAATGAGGAGGTAAAAGCAATTAAGCGGAAAGGGAATGTAATCAAGTGTTAAGCATGCAATGGGAGTGAGATCTATCTAAAGTTTTAGTTAGCAAGAGAGGAAGCGAAGAAGACCATAAGAGAAACTTGGTGTTAGGCTTATGAACACCGAATGTTAGGGTGCTAAGTTAATTGAAGGGAGAGGAAAGCAGAGACTTGAACCATATAAAGTGCATCAAGGATGGACGTTAGAAACTATTAGCCAATGACGTGACACTAAAGAGATGAAAACTTACTTTAGTAAGTTGCCTGGGGTAGAAAAAATAGCTTCTAGGCTACCTTGATGATTCGCTTGACGATACAAATCAGTGGTTTTTCTTTATAGAATAAGAACACTGAACTGAAAGAGAAGACTCAAGTTAAATTAGCTTTGAATAGTAGAGGCTAACGGCGGAAAAGATACTCCTATGCAGGTTTGAAGATGTTGGTTGAGTGTGTTGTTTTTTACACTTTTAAGGACTAAGTTGGAGCTTGATGAGTGGAGGAAAAGAATATTAATACTTAGATACAAGAGCAAAGGAATTACTCGAATTACAGTGGAGAAAGCTTATGAGTCACACTATGAAGCTTTAGGAAAGGGTTATTGGTCATAGACCAAGAATTGAGACTGAAGTAGTTGGGCATCTGTTTGGTTTCATGTCCTGGGGTTCCATGATGGAAGCCCATGTTTGTAATTTGGGGATTGGTGGAGACATATTGGGAGAGGGAAAGGATCTCCAAACGACTTTTGCGGAGTTGGAAAAACATTTGATAGGCAAGTAACTTTCGTGGTGGGCCTCAGAGAAGAAAGGAGTGCCCTCTATGTATATTGATGTGGCTGCAGAAATGTATTTAGATCAGTAACTGTTGTGAGAACAACTGATGCTACGACCAGCTAAATTCCAGTTAGGATAGGACTTTAGTTGGATCAGCTTTGAGCAACCCATTCTTCTTTACTATGGACGAGTTTACTACGTTTAAATTTCACGTTATGCTAATTGATGGTGATTTAGTTTCAACTGACAAAACTGAGAAACAATGAAATCAAGAACCTTTTAATCAGGTATGACTAAGGTAGAATATATAGGGTGTAAGCTTGGTAAGACCAGTAGGAATGCCATTAGACCCTCGGAATCTATGTAGTTGTTGTAGTATCTAGCACTGTGGCAGTGCTAGTAGCTTGTGGAGCAAGCTTTTTGCTCCTTATTTTGTTGTTCTATGTATCATTAGCATTCTATGAGTGATCTCTCAAATGTGGTGTGAAGCTACGGTTTCCAACAAGGTATGCAAGAGATGGAGATTAGCTCCAAGATGTAACTTGTGCTCCATCATGAATGGGTGAAAAGGCATGCTTTCAGATCAACTGTATGGAGCTTTCTCTATTGATCTCCAGTCTTTCCTTCTCATCTCCTCCTTTTCTGGCTCAGGAAGGGAGTTTCTTGGATCAACCATGGCTTTTGTAAGTTACATAGATAACTTCCTTGCAGGAGCTGCTCTAGCTATCTTTGCTGTGTTGTAGATTATCCCTTTGGTGGGACAACCCTCCCTGTTGATCTCGTTGTTATATACGGCGTGTATTGCCCCCCTTTTCGAATTGTTTTTGGAATCTGTTTAGTAAGCAAAGACTTTAATGATACATATAAAGGAGTTACATAACTTACTTTAAGGGACCTCTCCTCCTATAGCAAAAGCTGTTCACAGCTTTTGTAAAGTGGCGAACAGTTGTCCTACCCATGGGAAAGCCTATGATCCCCATAGAAGAAGAGATGTCACTCCCTCTAATTCGCTAGAATTGATTTTGTAGAATAGGACATAATTTAATAGGGAGGGAGTTTTTTGGACCAACCATGACTTTTTAAGTTATGTAAATAATTTCCTTGCAGGAACTGCTCTGTAGCTGTCTTCGCTGTGTTGTAGATTATCCCTTTTGTGGCACAACCCTCCCTGTTATTCTTGTTGCTATATACAGCGTGTATTGCTGCCCAACAACCCCCCCCCCCCCCCCCCCCCCGAATTGATTTTGCATTCTGTTTGTTAAGCAAAGAATTTAACTATACGTAACTTACTTTAAGGGACCTCTCCTCCTCTAGCTAAAGCTATGAAACAGCTTTTGTAAAGTGGCAAACAGTATTTACTACCAATGGGAAACGCTTATAATCTGCGTAAAAGAAGAGATGTCGCTCCCCTAGTACACTATAATTTATTCTGCAGAATAGGACTTAGTCCAAGAGTGCATTGAAAACCACTAGAAAGCTGTACATGGGAAAATTATTCTCTGGGAATCAATTTAGTTTCGTGCCAGGGAGTTCCACTATGGAAGCTCTTCTCTTGGTTAGGCGATTCATAAGGAGATTTGGAGAAAAGAGAACGAATCTTCACATGGTATTTATAGATTTGGAAAAAGCATACAATAGGGTACAAAGGAAATTTATGTGGTGGGCTCCATGAGGAAAGGAGTGCCAACCAAGTATGTTGATGTGATTAAATATATGTATGCAACGACTAATGTGAGAACAACCAATGGGATGAATAGTGAGCTTCCAATTACAAGTGGACTTAACCATGGGTAACTTTAAGCCTAACTCTTTCTTACTTTGGTTATGGACGCACTTACAAAAATATTTAGGAGTAGGTCTCATGGTGTATGTCATGTGCAGATGATGTATAAATATTTTGAATTGATGAGAAAAGAGGACTAAATGCTAAGTTTGAGTTAAAGAAAAGTAACTCAGAATTCAAGCGCTTTTAGGTTAAGCAGGATTAAGACGGAGTATTTGGACTGCAATTTTAGTTAACTAAGAGGAGGTCCTGGGAGGATGTAAATACGGATGGGAAACAAAATACCTCAGAAAGATATCTTTAGGTATCTTGGATCATTAATGCACAAGGAGGGAGAGACTGACTAGGATGTTGCCTATACGATAAGATTAGGTGGCTAAAGTGGAGGTATGCTTCTGGGGTTGAAGGGAAATTTCTATAGGATGGCAGTGAGGCCATCAATGTAACTATTGTTCAGAATGTTAGGTTATTAAGAAACACCATACACACAAGATGACTGTAGCTAAACTGTGAACACTCAGGTGGATGTGTTAATACACAAGAAGGGATAAAGAAGTAATGAGGATATCCCAAATGGGGGTGGCACCAATTGAGGAAAAGATGCGCGAATATTCAACATAGGCTTTTAGATGCCTCTATTGTAGGAAATTACTTGTGCGAAGTTAATGGGGTAAGACAAGGTATGGGGTAGACTGAGGATAACATAGGCACAACTAGATGACAGAGCACTTGATTGCTAGGAATTCATTAGAGAAAACGTGATTTGATTCTGGGAATGGAAGGAAAGGACTTACCCCAACTAGTTGGGGAAAGGCTTTTCTGATAAGATAATGACTGCCTGGTGATGAACCAAAACCCCTTGCAAATTATTGCTTTACTTATTATTATTATTATTATTATTATTATTATTATTATTATTATTATTATTTCATTGAAAGCTGGACATAGAATGTGTTCCATCTGGTGGTGCATACTGGTTTTTAAATTGTTTTCTATTGGACGAACTATTGCTTGTTCACATTTAGGTTGAAAAGAATGATACCATTTCCCTCTCTCTTCAAGAAAAAATGCTATAGTTTTGTTCTTGACACATGATGTGAGTTTCTTCCTGACTATATCTATGATGTGCAGGCGGTTTGGAACCTGGACAGTGGCCAAATTAATGCAGGATAAAGCTGAACCCATGTTGGAGGGTCCAATTTGTAATGGGACTCGAGTTATTGGATGGCACACAAAGGATGTGGCGAGGAGATTCCGAAGATTCCATGCTGAAATGTCGGGGTTTGCCTTCAACAGTACTATACTTTGGGATCAGAAGAGATGGCACCGACCAACTCTCGAGTCTGTTAGGCAACTTGATACTGTCAAGGAAGGCTTCCAAGTTAGTTTTCTTTACTCTATTGTTGTCTTGAACATAGTGGTACTGGAACGGTTGGGCGCCCTCATCATTCACCTGGAGAATATAATGTTTTGATCTCTACCATGTTTCTTCTTGTACTGCATGATGGCTGCACCTGACATGATCCTTTGGATTGCCTTAGAAATTTTATTCTCTATTTACCTTGTTATTGTGCATTACAGGGGAGCACGTTTATTGAACAAGTTTTGGAGGATGAGAGCCAAATGGAAGGCTTACCACCAGACTGCTCAAAGGTCATGGTTTTGCATTCTCATGTTGAATCGTGGTATCCCTATCCTCGTGAATGGTTTTCCAAGAGTAATCTAGATGCCATTGCACCACTTGCTTGATGTGATGAAGGTAACCCATCATCTCAAGATCTGTTTCCCTGACCTTGATTTCCAAAAATAAAGAAAGTTTGTTTAGGTATAAAAGTTTCTCTTACATCTTAGTATTTCCTAGTACTACATTAAAATTTCCATCTGAATTCACTCTTTTCTTTTTGATAGGTTTTATCTCAATTCACTTTTAGGGGTGTTTGAATGCTACAATAGACTAGAAGTCATCTCTGTGTTTAGCTTTTTCTAAGCTAGACATAGCCCAAAGGCAAGATAATCTGCTTGTTGATACCCAGTAAGCCTATGATAAAAAATTTGTGAAATTGCATAGAAGGACTGTCTTGCGATCGGATCCCCTTGGCGAGAGGTGCCTCTTCACTTTGATGTATTGGCTCCTCGGATGCCTCGGAGAAAGAAATACACTACATCAGCATTTCAAAAGAACAAAATTTGACTTAGTTGTAGTTGCCTTGTAATTTGCAGTACAACTAGAATTTACAGTTGTGAAACAGCCTTCGGAACGTTTCAAGACAAAAAAGAAAAAAATAAAAGAAAAGAAAAAACTGGAATAGTCCCTCCACAATAATGGCGGGTAAGGTTCATACATCAGTTTCCCCATGCCCCGAAATGGCCAGAGCCTCGTGCACTGGACTGTCCTTTTTATTTAGGACGTACAAGCTCTTGTAATTTATTAGCTACTAGTCCTTTTCTTTTTCCCCTCCTGAGTATTGTTGAATTTCTGGTGTTTCATTTTTCAAATTGTTGGTAAAGTGATCAACAGTTAGAAGTATTCCTTACTAGTTTTCAATTGTGAGTTCAGGTGATGCTTGCTAGAGTTCTCATGCAATATCAGCTACTAGTTTTCAGCCACAAGCTCAGTTGATGCTTGCTAGAGTTCTCATGCAACACGTCTTTGGTTGTATGCTGAGCATTCTCAAACCTCGGTATTCCTTTTGTCTTTGAATTCAAGTTATGCTTTTTATTTTATTTTATTTTTGCGCTAGAAATTATTCTTGTATAGTAGCTGAGTTTCTGCTCTTTTTAAAGTTGGGTAGCTACTGGGGAGAATGAAAATTACAACCAGCTGGTTTGAATGAATTAGTAGCATAGAACCTCATGATTGGAGTTGCACCATTCCCAGCCTCTCTTATTTTTCTTGTCCACGAAATGAATTGTTCCTCGTGTAGAAAACTAAATTTTGGGCATCCTATTTCGGCATCAGTGCTTGGATATCGTTTTTGTAATGTGACATCTGAATGTGCTTGGTGTGAGAATGGAAGAGAGAGAAAGGAAAAGAGTAAAGGGATGAACGAGATTGAGGGAATGAAAAGAGTTAGAATGCTCTCTTTTTCCTGGCCTGCCATAGTTTCCCGAGAATTAATCTTTGCACAGCTGGAACACTAGCCCTGCCGTCAAGCAGTTTTGGCTTTTGCTAAAGCAATGTTTGCTTTGGGGCGGTTGTACAACCTACTATTAAAACTGCACTCCGCTTTGGCAAAAGTCATATGTTTTGGCACTAGAGCTAGCCAGCTTGAATGTTAATGTTTCGGCAATTCCATAATCACTATTGCTACTAACTGATATTATTTGTATTATCATCCCGCAGCCATACAAGGTTAAGTCTAAAATATAAAGTCATTTTGAAAACGTTTGTGTATTGATGGTCGTAGACGGTCTAGGAACTTTTAGTTTATTGCTGCAAATCATGGATTGAAACTTGAATTTGGTTAATGTCATACTTTCATGTGTCCTGTATTTATTTATATATATTTACATTTTTTGCTAAACATAGCAGCTATCAATCAAACGAAATAATAAGTTTGGAGCTTCCTTTGCAAATGTTCTAACTTCACAAGTTCAGCATAGAACATTGTGGTTTTTAGCCCACAGATGCTCTCAACGGTGCTGCCATCTTGAAAAGTTAGTCCTCCAATTCCTGCTGTCTTTCCTTTCTCCATGCTACATCCACTTCAATAGCATAACGTTTCTCTTCTGGTCTTGGGGCTGGACAGATCCTAATTCAGCTGCACAAGGGGAATTGTTAGCAGAGCGCCAGAGCCTTTTCTGAGTTTTTCCTATAACCTGCAAGGTCTGAATCTTCCTCCATTCATCAGCTCCTTTATAGGGCATTTTGGTAATTTTGCTAGACAGAATAAGTGAGAATCACTTCATTCTTCCCTCTTTTTTCAAATTAAACTTTCTTCTTCCTACAAGCAAAAACCTGTCCTCTGTTTTCTCAAAGCTTTCACCAAGGATCCCTCCACAAAATGGTTCCCAACCTAGACTTAATCCTGCTTGCACTTCTTCATGGCTCCTTCATCTCTTGCGTTCTTATCATTGTTATCCTCCTCATCTTGATGGGCCTCTTGCTTGCATTCTCTGTCACGTTCTTCTCCGTTGTACTGATCAATTCGTACGATCTGCTCTCACTAATCTCATGGTATGTTGCTGCCCTGAGGGCGAATCTTGAACTGGGTTTTGCTCTAATCCTCGTCACGTTGATGCATTTACTCGTTAATGCTTCATTAGCTTCAAAACCTTCATTGCAAGGCATAATCTCTAAGATTAAGTTGAGGGCAAGACATGTCATGGATCAAGTTAACGAGATGAAGCTTCCTTAGGTTCACCAATGGTTAGCTTCACTTGTGCATACTATTCTATATGTTGCTTCTGCAACGGCTCACTGTAATTATATTTGCCTCAAAAGAATTTTAAGAATAAGACGCGTTGATATTGTGGTAGTAATTGCCATATAGTCATCTAAGAGTTTTCACTCTTTTTAGCATTTCACCAAAAAAAAAACTATTAGACGTTTTAACGGTAGATTTAGTACAAAGTTAGAACGCTTAGCACTCAAACTCCTAGTCCAACCTGAAAAGTGTAGCAAATTTTCTTTTCTTTTTAATTTATGAGCAAACCTACCATTCCACTCTCTGACTCACATAAGCCGGCGTGCAAATAGGATTTTAAAGAGTTTGGATTTTAGAGCGTTCTTTGATCGAGAGTTCTAGACTCCTAACCCCAAAAGACTCTTCCCTTCATCCCTCCCCTCGTCCTTTATCTTCATCTTCATTTAGAACTAATTTTGATCACGTGCTTTGCACACAGAAGCAATAACTATCAAAGTACTTATTGAAAGATTTCGTGTTTGTATGCTTAATAAGAATAATAAAATTGCTAGTGACAAAAAAATTATTAAAAAATTGTCTATCTTTTTATATGGGTTTTCCTACCAATTTTTGTTGTTAAAAAATGAACTTGAGTATTAATTGTTAGCTTTTAGCAACAAATGAAGATGAAATGATTGTGTTACTCAAGGCCACAAGAAGAGAATAAAGATATATAATAAATGATTGAAAATAAAATGAGAGAGTAACTATATATATAAACTTGTGATAAATAAAAAGGAGATTATGGTAGTTAGAGAGAAAAAATGATGAAGAATATTGGGCTTCCTCTAAACAATAAAAAAGATTTAAGATTAAAAGGAATATATATATAGAATTTACTTTTGACAAAATTTAGGAATTAATGAAATTGTAAAGATATAAATAAATTTTTTGAGCAGGACATGTTGACACAGAAGAGAGAGAAATGTAAAATCTCTATAATCGGTTGACTTTCAAATGACAAAAAAGAATTCAAATCAAATTGAATTGAAAAGTCCATATTAGCGGTGAGTGAGGTGGCAACATTATATATATGATCACACCAGCCATGCTCCACTTCCTTTCCACCTACACCCCTTTACTATAAAAGAGCCTTTGTATTTAACAAAACCCGCTATTTGCTCAGAAAGATCTATGGGTCTTTGGTTTTGTCCTCTTGTAACGCCTTCACATGTAATGAACTTCTTAAGCTGGAGCCCTAGGGGGCTAGGTCAGACATGTAAGGTTTGCATAGCTAGGAATGTGATCAAACAATACCATCCCGAAGTTAACCGATTTTCGAGAAGCCTTGCTTCCTTGTACAAATTTAAAATTTTCTTGCTTGCATCCAGATCCATCAATGACACTGGAAGATATGTAATGTCTCCATTGTATATTCTAGCTGTATCATTATCCTACTTAGTTTTGCTCCCACGACTGGGATTGCTTGACGGGGAGCTTTTATTTATGGATACCTCTGTACATTTGCTCGTACAGAAACTTGGTCAAGAATCTCTTTTATTCTCCAACCGACTCAGGTCCCCTTCTTATAATCGGTGACTTTGACCAACTAAGGCTTGTGTCGGGTGAAAATCATGGAAAAAAAACTCTTCTGTAATCCAAGGTCTACTTGCTTTCTTGACCTTTATTCAAATGCTAGGATTGCTTGATGTTCACTAGAGGGGTCCCACCTTGACTTGCACTAACAATAAACCAGTACGAGTTGCACTTTTGAAAAATTAGACAACGTCGTAATGAACGCTAAGCGGCATCGCCTTTTTCTCAGGCTAAGGTGTGTAACCTTGAAATTCAAGTCTCGGACCATGCTTTGAATGTCCTCGATATCTGTAGTTGATGTTCCTTTCCAAAATTTAAGCATTCCGGCTTTTGCACCCTAAAAACTTCTCATTATCATACTCGCTATGTCCCAAATTATCTGATCATGTTTGACTTGCACGCATTTACGATATGAGTTATATTTTATGAATTTTCCATTCTATCCCGTGAGTGAGGAAGGGGGTGAGAGGAAGAAATTGGGACATGAGAGAGAAAATGGTTTGTGGAGGATTATATGTGGAGAGATAAAATAAAATAAAAAAAAAATTGTAAAAGGGTAAACATAAAAAACACCTGGAATCTTTTTTCAATTTAGAAAGTGATCAATTTTTTGAGGACAACCCAAAAAGGAAATATAATCCATTTTTTTAGGACATATGGAATATATGCTTAGAACTACAATGTTGATCCTCCCTTCTTAGGGTTATTGAAAAAGGCAAATCCTTAATGAAAGCCCTTCAATATTGGAGTTCATTTGGTTTTGGAAATAGTCTGGCAAAGATTAAAGACACCCGACACCATCTTTTGTCAATTGAAGCTGACCTACCCTGCCCTCTTGTTCAAGCGAATCTGCAAGGGCCTTCCCAAGAGGCTTGACTGGCTGCTTAATTGCGACGAATAATTTTGGGCTTAGTAAATGAAGTCTCGATGGATTAGGGAGGGAGATCGCAACACCAAGCTCTTTCATACCTCTACGAAGATTCATAGATTTCACAACCAGAATTGAAGGCATTTTCAATACCTTAAAACATTTGGAATACGAAAGATTGAGTAGTTATGGAAACTTTCGAAGGTTACATGGCTATATTGTTCAAAGTGTCTTATATTCCAAACTGGACTTGATGCATCCTCATCAATGCAATTTCAGTCTCTCCCTCCCTTGAATAAATTGACTTTCTGGCACTTCCATACACCGGAAAAAATTAAATCAACCCCTTTTGACTTAGCTTCTTTAAACCCTTTAGACCTGTTAATATTCCTCCAACTGTCTACCAAAAATGTTGGTCGCTTATGAACGATGATATCACTAAAGGAGGTTCTTTTTTTCTCGGGTATCAACATATGCTTACTGTAATTAAATTGTCCTACATTGTTCTTACTCTAAAGGAAAGAACCCTCAATATCCTTTGGATCTTCGACATATTAGTCTGTGCAATATAATAAATAAAGTAATATCTAAGGTGCTAGAAAATAGGCTCAAATTTGTCATTCCCTCACTTATTTCTCTACTACAAATTGCCATTGTGGAAGGCAGAGCAATGGAAGACAATATTCTTATTGCATAGGAAGTCACCAACATAATTAGGACACAAAAACCATGAAAACCGAGCACTGGAAGTGCTCAAGATTGATACAAACAAAGCTTTTGACGGACTAAGATTAGACTTCATCGAGGCAGTCCGCTTAAAATTTTAGTTTCCATTGTTTTGCTATAAATGGCTCTTTGTCTAGAAGGATACATCCTGCTCATGAAATTATATCACCCTTTTTTTTTTCTTTCTCTGCTCTGAAGTTCTTTCGAGAGTGCTCACCAAAATAGAAGAGCTTAAAAGAATTTGTGGAATCAAAACATGGGTGTTGGCTTCACCAATAAATTACCTTGTGATGACGCGCATAAACACTGTTTTTTCGAGTTGCCATCTCATTTTTAGGGTTATTACCAATTAGTAACCAGGAAACCAAGAAAACCATAAATTTGACTTAGATTCAGATTCAATAAATAATTTAAATGATGAAAAGGTATTAGGCACCTCATCATGCCCTAAAACAATCTATACATGTCTTTAAGTGATTTGCAATGATTTTTCTTCAGCACAAATAAAATAAGAACATGTCCTAAATAAATCTAATTTTAATTTGAACTCAACAGAGGGGGTCAAATGGCCTACATACTCGATTGGAAAAATTAGGATAAAAAAACCACGCAACTCTGAGCCTACAAGAGGTGACCAAAATTTGGTCTGTGGGTTAAAAATTTTGATTCTAATCTACTATTCTTGTTGAATAATAGAGAATTGGTTTTATTTATTTATTTTTTGACCAAAATTTAATCGCTAGGAGGAGATCTAATACAGTCTGTTCCAAAAAAATAAAGACTAAGGTAGAAAGATATACCTTTAATTTGGATTTCCTTTTTACATGATCTAAAGGTCGATTTGGTGTTCAAAACCACAAAAAGTGTTTTGGCCAACTGAAAAATTATTGTTTTGTCCTTTAAGATAACCTCTTATGGATTTGGCTTCTTCTGAAAAGTTGTAGCTCTTTCAAATAACATAAAACTTGCGTTTTTTATTTTCTTAAATAGAATGTATGAGGAATTTGGAGTTGTTCAAAACTTAAGTTTTTGTTGTATGGGGAAAATTGGGATTTCTAGTCTAAGTACTCTTATTTTGCTAGAAAAATACCAAACTCTGGCTCTCTGTTTATTCTCTCCCTCTTGGGGCTACCTAGGACTGTTTATATTAAGGTTGGGGAGTAGAAGAGTGGCACAATGAGACTAACTTACAATCCTTATCGCCACAAAAAGATAATTGAAAAAAACCAAAACACCTTATTGACTGGTGTTCAATTATCCTTCTAAATTTAGCATAAAGCCCTTTTCTAAAAAGAGAAGACTACCTTTTAATTAAATGCATGTGATTAAGTTAACTTGGGATATTAACCTTAATTAAAGTAAATTGAATCACCAAACTGTCTATCCTGTCCAGACTCTGACTTGCATGAAGCCCACACTGACCGAACAAAATGGACTAACTAGCTGGACTGGATCAACTGCATTGAACTAGAATCATTAAGTAACTCTAAAATACTGCAACAAAATTGAACCCACAAAAATGGGGTATCTACAGAGCCTGTTAGTGAGGGAGCTTGCTAAGAGCAAGCATCAGCCAAAAATAACAAACCGGCTGGATTGGACTAAATGGACAAACCAACTGGATTGGAGTGGAATAATTAAGTAACCCTAAAATACTGCAATGAAACCAAGCCTAGAAAAATGGAATGTCTATAGAGCCTCTCAGTAAGGGAGCTCGCCTAGTAGCAAGCATCACCGAAAACAACATATTTTTTAGAAAAATTACAAAAAACACCACACGAGTTGAGTATGCGAGGACTTACATACAAAGAGGGATTGGACCTTTTGCTAGACTTTGTACGTATCTCTTTGGGGAAGGAATTAGGCCGACGTAGTTCGGATGACTGGATAACAGGTACTCAGACCGATACCTTAAATGACCTTCACTTGGAGTTTGAGTCAACATACGAAATAGCAGCGGCTGGTTGCTAGACAAAGAGCGGATTCCTAGATGTCGGAACCAACAATACCGGTTGTCTAAAGATATAAAACTGGGAATCATCCTCATTTAAGGCTGGAGCCAACAATACCAAACTGCAGCAATTGGTGACCAGATAAAGGGTACACCCTAAGCACCGGAGCCAACATACCGAACAGTAATGGGTGGTCATCTAGTAATACTAAATTGGGAATCATTAGTTAGTTGCCTAGGAATAGTAAACTGGGAATCAATCTAGAGCCAGAGCCAAAATACAAAACTACAGCAGTTGGTCATTAGACAAAAGGCACACCCCTAGATGCAGAGCCAACAATAACCAGCTGCAGCAATTGGTTATCTAGGAGTACTAAACTGGGAATTATCTTCATCTGGAGTCAGAGCCAACAATACCAAGCAGCAACGGCTGGTAGCAAGACAGAAGGTGCACCCCTAGACACGGATCCAACAATACCCAACGACAATTGTTGCCTTTATAGGAATACTAAACAAATGACTAAAATCCAAAGCCAACAATACCAAACATAAGCGATTGAATACTTATTTCAGCACAAGGAAAGAAGCATAGCTAGATGCCGGAGTCGAGAATACTCGACGACAAAAGTCTGTCATCTAGATACATCATGGATATTAATAGATGAGTCACTCAAAGCTGGAGCTAACAATGGCAAATGATAGTTGGTCATTGAGAGACATGATTATGATATATCAACTTTCTTGTAAAGATATAGGAATCACTCAAAGCCAGAGCCGAAGGGCCAAATTACAGTTGGTTATTAAGTAATGCAACAAGGATAAATCAACTTCCTCTTAGAGTTGACAGCGATGAGAATGTAACTTCAAAGCCACAAAATGAGCCATTAAAAGCCGAAGCCAACAATGCCGAATGATAGTTGGTCGATGAACAACAAGAACATGACATGCCAACTTTCTTCTAGAGTTGATAAGGATGTGACAACGAATTCATCAAAATGAGCCACTCAATGTAGGAGCCATCTATGCCGAAAGGTAGTTAGTTGCCGAGCGACTATAACTGATAGGTCAACTATCTTGTCAAGTTGATATAGATGAAATACGACCAAAAGTCAAAATGAGCAGATGAAATCAACTCTAGACTGAAGCTAATAAGAAAACACTGTTGCCTTTGGCAACAAAGAATTGAGTGTGGTACTGACATTCAACATTACACATTTGTAAGCTAAGTAACATTTTGGCATAATCCGATGTGACATCAATTGGATGACTTTCACATACGAAGAAAGCAACAAACTTGATAAAGATAATTATCTAGATAGATAGGTAGTGGTGTAGGAAAGGAAATCGACACAAAGTGACACAAAATGAGCTCAAGAAAGTTCAAACATGATTTTGAATCTGTAAAATGGTACGTATCGGTATCGGTACCAGTACGGTCTCGGTACCGTCTCAAAATCTTTATCAATATTGTACATATATATAATATTCATTCATTAAGATGAACTAACAATATATACATATATTTTCTTACTCACAGCTCCTCTAGAATAAAATGTTTGTCCTATAATGCTTGAATTACCTTAGTTTTCACATAAACTATTAGTTTCCAAATAATTTGTTTATCCCATCATTTTTTACGATCTCGTTCACAAATTCTTATGTAAGAATAAGTTGTTTGTTCAATAATGTCTTTGGGTTCCATAATAAGTTTTTTTGTGTGTGTTTGTGCGCGGCATATGTAAAGCAGTACATCATGTAGATAAAGAATATGATCAAAGCTTCTAGGTTGAAGTACATCAAAGCTAAGTGAAGATTGAAAACTTATCAGGAAAGATTTTACAAATTATAATGAATATTATGAGCAAGAGGTTACATAAGCTTTGATTGTTATAATAGAACTTAGATTTTTTCTAGTTAGTCTTTATATGGTCAATTTATAAAATTTCTCACAAAATTTGTCACTTTTACATTTTTTAAGGGACCGATATAAAATACACTATATCGGCCGGTACGTAATTCTCGGTTGGTATCACCTGTAGGTACAACCGGTACAGAGCGGTATTTTGATGGATATAAAATGTAAGGGATACCGTACCAGTAAAAAGTAAAAGCGGTACGTACCGGTCGGTACCGATACGGTATTGATAACTATGATCAGTAATTATTACTTCTCTGATCGACACCACGTGCTACCTGTGAGACCCTGTTCTTAATTAATTTCTAATCATTTTATTAACTTTAAACACATTTAAATTTGAATGAATCATTATATTTGTGATACATTTGTTGTGAAAAAAAAAAGAAAATATGTTTTATAATTTTTGCGGTCAAGCATGCTTAAAGAGGTATTAACCGTTAGCGATGATAAAATGATAAATTATTGAATTTTATAAATATTTGCTCAAGTATAGTCAAATTAAAGAGCTCGACGAGACAAGTCTACGCAATCTGAATCGGCTCAATCAGATATAGAACGAAACCTCTACATGCGTTTAAATCTAGCAGCGAATTTTTTACACGATTTACAAGAACGCGGTACAAGGCAAAATTGCAGCGCGACACGTGGCTAAGTGGCCAGCTCTTGTCTCCTTGCTTTAATCCTGTGTAGTTGCGGTAATTTCTCTAATTTATCTAAACCGTTCATCTTTTCTAGATTAGATCTAACCATTAGATTTATTTCTTTCAGTGTGAGTGTGTTACACCCATTTATGGAAGTTCTCTGCCTCTCTTAATTTTTCTCTCTCTCTCTCTCTCTCTCTCTCTCTCTCTCTCTCTCTCTCTATATATATATCCTCTCTATATTTCCTTTTCTGAAAACCTTATCTTGTTTCAGTTTCTTTCTCTCTCTATTTCTTCTAAACAAAAAGTTTATACAACTCTCACATGTATTTCCTCTCTTTCTCTTCAAACAAATATGTGATCTCTCATTTAATTATGAATGTGTTATTTTCTATCCCTTGATTCTCATTCTCTTTATTATTTCTAATTTCAGGTTAATTAGTTATGGTAACCTAGTCTTTTATTAATTTAATAAGTTATTGGTATTATGTTCACACTTTATTCTATATTTGTAGCATAATAAAAATAAAAAGGAAGTTATTCCGAGAATTGTCGCTAATTGCTCTCAAATGCAAATTAAAAATTCGAATTAGGTGGATTGACGTGTCCAGGTAGGAGATCTATACCTCTATTTGATTGTGCACGTATTTATGTTATACTATTTGAAACTAATATCTGTGTATGTATGTAATATTATTTGTTATGTATGAATTATATGTTATTTGTATTTAATTACTTGGTAATTTAGTTATTTGATTATCTACATGGATTATATATATTATATACGCTAAGCATGATTAATGGACAATTATGTATGTCATGCTTACCTATGAGTCGAGAGTCTTTATTTAATATGATTGTTGTATTTATGTAGATATTTTTTTGAATTTAACTGTATCTGACTCGCATGCTGAATTGCTTGGTTGCTAGTTACGGGGGTGCTTATGGAATTTGAGTGCATTTTAGATATGTTTATTTGCATCTCATAATCTTATTTGCACACTTGGAATTATATGTTAGTTAGATCACACACTATATGAACTATTTGCATTGGATATATATGTTTTGTCACGAAACATGCTTATATAGGATTATGTGATTTAATATGATCATTATACATCCATATGCATTCATGTAAGTGAGTGCTCGGAAGTAGCATCGGGGGATGAAGGCCGACAAATTGGGTAATATGGTAACGGGATATATGTTGAGTTTACTCAGCAGGTCGACCTCCCAGGGGCATACGTTGCATGTGACGTGTATTGAGGGGTTTATTTTGGTGTCTTTGTGAGGTTTAGGCTTTAATCAGTTACGAGTAGGTTTGATCGTCTTAGTCTTTAAATGAATGGTCTAACACCTCACAGAGGGAAGGATGGTAGATGAGCGAGTATGTGATATATGGCTATTGATGGTTGGGGAAACGATGGCTATGCCTAGTATAGCCCACATCGGTATTATGATTTATGATATGATTTGTCTCGCTCACCATATGATCATATGTCATGCATAAGTGCATGCTAAACTTCTGACTTGACACAATAGATTATGATTATGATGTTGGTTGCTTAGATTAAACATTCATGCTCAGCTGGAGTGGGACAATTAAGAATGAATGGTTAATCAACAGATTAATGTTTGACATGTTTACACATGATATGTTAAGGATATGCTATAGAAGTAGATAAGTTAATCACGTATTCCTATTGTGTTATGATATAATATGACATGTGCTATGCACTTATTACTTGCACTCTCTCACGACGGGATTGTATGCTTTGTATGAGTAGATGTATAGATATCATGCTGAGTGGTGAAACTCACTCTCTTCCCCTGTCCTCACCTTTTGGTGTGGGTAGTTGACAGGTTCTTGTCGATGGAGAAATAGATTGGATACTAGTGACACTTTTAATAAATTGGATATGAAGTGTATTTGATTTGTATAAGTTTGTCTAGAGAAAGGTATTTGGTTATGTTGTTTAAGTACGAAATACTACTGATTAAGAAGTACACTTGAGTGCGACATTGGGATTTATCGCTTCCGCATATGTTTGAAGAATAATAGTAATGCTCTGCTTACTTTTGAGGTTGACTCGCTAATGATGTGCTTAGTCGGTCAGGCCCATTTCGGCGCGTGACACTACCTACCATCGTCATGCTTGTAACCTATCTTCATACCATCAAGCCTCGTCGTGCTTTGAGTCTCGTTGTGCTTTGCTTAACCTTGTCATGCTTACTAAGTGGCACAACTTTGTTTTACAATCTCGTGCTTCGAGCCTCGTTGTACTTTGCTTAGTCTTGTCATGCTTGCTAAGTGGCACAACTTTATTTCTCCTCCTCGTGCTTCGAGCCTCGTCGTGTTGCTTAGCCTTGTCATGCTTGCTAGGTGGCACAACCTTGTCTAGCCACCTCATGTTTCTTTACATTCGTGCTTCCTAAAAATTCTATAAAAAGCCCTTTGATTTCCTTTCAAACTATCTGAAGTTATCTTTGAATTCCATAGATAGATAAAGAGTGAAAGATAAAGATTAGTCGTGATTATGAAAGAAGGATCATAGGGACTGATTTGGAGAAATTGTATGTGTAGGTTCTTCATGATTTAGGTAAGGAGAATTTCATATCACTATTCTTTTATACCACATTGTTATCTCTTAACGTTTCTCGTACTCTTAAAAAACTGTTGTTCTGAAATCTTGCTCAAATGATTTGTTTTGACTATTAGTAAATATCTTGTTTTTGAAATATGTTTGCGGGACGTGGCTTAAGTACTTTTGATCAATGACAGTTTTATAGTGATTTGTCTATGTGCATGATATGATACAACTGAGCTTTGGCAGATTCCTTTGAGGATACCAGAAACAAAATGTTAAAGTGTTGTGGTTAATGTGCAAAATGGAAATTAAATTGGTTTACTAATTGTTCAGGATACTAATCCACGACATTGACTGTTTGACTATCAAATATTTCGATCTTGAATTGTTTAGCGTGTTTGAATATGATCCTATGGTGCTATAGTTATTCCACTTACGAGCTAACCGGCTCACCCCCCAGCAAATTACCTTTTCCAATGCAGATGATTATTTTGATGAGCGTATGCAAACGGGGATGTGAGCGGGAACTGGAGTTTTGGAGTTTAGAAATATTGTAACTTCTTTGTTAGAACTTATAATCTGATTGGAATTGAGTTGTAATTGTTTTGGAGAATGTCGAATTACCGCATCAGTGACTTAGGTCGTCACAACATAAGCATACCATAATCTAGTAAAAAGAGCATACTCCAATATAATAACCAACAAAAGATGACTCAATCAAAGAAGCTAGTGCCTAGACAGGACAACTTAATCAGTGGAAACACGTAAGCATACCATAATGTAGTAAAAAAGAGCATACCACAAAATAATAACCAATACATAGCATCAGCCAGTACATGTACATCAAGTGGACGATACACTTGGTGAGTCTACTGACCGGTTTAAAAGGAAAATGTTTTGGGAGTGAAAATCGTATCGAACAAACTGGCCGGTACACATATGAACTTGTCATCGCATATGCCTGCAGGTCAATATTTCTTCCAGGCTATATGTTGTCTGGGTTCTAAAGTTCTGGGACGGGTGTACCAACTTGTTTACATCATCCTAAAAAGTGGTCCTTATTGAACTATCCGGTACACTCTTTAAAGTGTACCGGTACCAGCCGGTTCTCTATTGTACTGCCAATTCTACTAGCATATACACCTTAAAATCGATAGGTCTTCTTATTAAAGAGTAAATACCCCAAAAGCATTCCTGTGTTGGTAGTTCCTTTGAACGTCAATTTAGGTTCCTCTCTCGCCTCAATTTGATTGATGTACCCCTTACCCTTAATCCAGTAGTTAATACTGGTTGTCATCACTATGTGTATAAATTGTATAATATACCAAGATGCTAGGAAGCTCTCTGGTACTATGGTTTTAAAGGTGAGGGCATGGTCAAAAGCGCCTTCCGACTTTAGAAGACTGGAAAGTTTCAACCATGACCCTCGAATAAGTAGGCTGGGACTAGACCTAGCAAAAATAAGACCATACCCGTTACCCGAACCGTACCCGGTCCAAAATACTGGGTACGGGTACCAATATTCAATACCCATCGAAATCTGACCCGTACCCGAACCGACCCGTAATTTTCGGGTAATTCTGGGTCTGGTACAGTTTACCCGGGCTACCCGGATTTTTTTACTATATAATAACTGTTAGGACCTAGGGTTTTCATTTCACTCTCATTTGTCTCATCTTTTCCATCTGCGCCATCCTCCCTCCTTCTCTGACTTCTCTCTCTCTCTCTCTCTCAAGAAGCTTCGCTCGATCTCACGGCGTCCTTTCTCTGTCACGACATCGCCCCATCTCACGACGTTGCTCAATCTCACAGCGTCCTCTCTCTCGCCCACAGATTCATCGACGGTCAGCTACTCCATAAGCTCGATGATGTTCATCGTCACCATGACGCTCCGCCGCAGATCCATCACAGCCCCGCCTCCAATGTATCCGATCAAATCTACCACAGATCAGCCACAGCTCTGCCCCTACGGCTCTGTCGCCACCATCTCTGATCGGTAAAGAGAAATAGTACCAAAGTTACGTCACAGACCGAGGTGGTCTCCGAGATCAATAACTGTATTATGCTTGAATTTTTTATTTTTTTAGATTTACTTGTATCAGATCTTGTATTATTTGTGCTAATTTTTTTCCATGTATTTAAGTACTTAACTACTTTAGACTTAGGAATTATTTTGTAACTTATTTTCTGGTATGTGTGTTAAGACTTGAGATACTTGACTATTGTCTGTGTGGAGGCTTAGAGTTGAGATGGTTGGGTCGATTTGAGAATCAAGATCATCACCCAACTGGTAATTGTAGAGATCAAATGAGAAAGTGATTAATGTCGTAATAAAGAGGGAAAAATACTCTAAAAAAAGGGCTGAATATCTGTTAATAAAAAATAAAAAATTAAACAGTTTACCCGTGGGTAATACCCGGCTCGCTAGGGTAGGGTACGGGCACCAGAAATCTCTACCCGAAAAAACCGGGGTAGAAATTACCCGAACCAAATTTATACGTACCCGACCGGGTATACCCGTTTGTCAGGTCTAGCTGGGACATTCGTGCACGTATGTGTGCCCTCTAAAAAGATGCACAAACACATCAGCAACAAATGCACATAAACACACAAAAAAACAGTTCTACAAAAATGAATTAAAGGAAAAAATCATCAAAATTAGAAAAAAATATATTCAAGTCTAGTTCTCTTAGTTTGATCCCAGGGGAGTCCCCATTGTGACGACTTGCATCAAAAAGAGACTGGCCTTTTAAGTGGCCATCTTATTTTGTGTTAGTAACGTTACTTAACAGGAAAAACTAGAAAATTCTAAATTCAACTTTCACTCTCCAGTTTGGCTTTCCAATCATTCTCAATGAGAGCCAAAAAACCAACTCAAATCAATCAATCATCTTCAACGCAAATCAGACAAATCAATCAATCAATAATCTTCAACACAAATCAAATCACACCAATGAGAGCTTTCAAAATTAATCATGGTTTATTAAAAAAAATTATTGTAATGGTACAATGTCAACTGGGGTCCTCATGTTGGGGGGGATTCTCGTCATTAGCCGGATTTACAATAAACCTAACCGCTCTAGGCCGGCCTTTCATAATTTGCCAAGCTATTCTATATCTAAAGGTGTCTACTTCTGCTTGGCTCCAGACGGCCGCCTTGAGGCTCTCAGACTGACAAATGTAATCCATGTACATGCAAAGGAAGACGCCGCAGTCCGAAGTGTTACGTTGCTTGGGCCTCCTCTTCTTCAATCGCAAATCGAGCTTTGGCCGCGCCGGTACAGGGTTACCACGGATACCATTGACCATTGCACAAAATATATTCTGCGAGAAACACAAAACGGCGTAAGACACGAGTTAACATTTATGCCAAGTTACAATAACTGTTAAACAACAATTGTAATATTACCATTGAGTCCAACTGGGCTTTGTACATCTTCAGCACAGGCATGTGGATGGTATCGTCGTGGAGACTGTCGATCACCGATACGACTTTATCTTTCGGTTCATAGCAAACCAAGTACCAGTGGCTTTCCCCTAAAAATGGGATTAGAAACACGTCGGCAACACTTGCGCTCACTGGACTATCCCTAGTAAGATATGCTCGTAGGTTAGAGGACGGTCTCCACTGGCTCAACTTTTTCTTCCGCCTTTGCTCGACCCACTCTTGCCATTCAGACACTAGGAGGCTATGAAAAAAGGCATCCACCAAAAAAATGGCCGGATACCCATTCAGCCGCTCCCGACCCTTTTCCTTCAGAATCTCCACGTATGTGGAGATGACACCGTTGTCTAACCAACTCCCCGAAGCCAGGGAGGCCATTTCTCCCCACTCGCAAGTGTAATCCATGCCCTCCGGATGATTCACACTATACAACGCTTTGTCCTGGGGGAAGCCGCTAAAATAACGCTCTCTGATTATTTGGCATTTATGCGGCTTTAGGGGCTTCAATGGATGCCCTTTGCGATATTGCCCTCGGGGGTCGACGGGGGGATATTGCACTCCTTCGGGGGGGTCGAATGGGGGATATTGCCCTCCTTCGGCAATAGATGGTCCTGCCCACGGGACAATGGGCAGTGTCTCCGACAGACTGATGTGTCCGAAACCCCAGTCTTGCGTGACTTGACTCTGAGAGTCGGGTTGGGGTTCCGAGTCCAATAGCAAAGAGAAGAAGGGCGCACTGTAGTCTTCCCACGGTGCTTGAGCCTGTCCCATGGTGCTTGGCGGTCCCCAATCACCACCCATTCCCGATACAGAGGGACCACCATATCCCTGGCTCACTCCCGAAGTCTGTCCCGAGGGATCGGTGTATCCCTCGCTCACATATGGGGGCTGCCACCCTGGATAACCCATTCCCGGGCTGACGCCAGAAGGCTAGCCCGATGCTTGGCGCAAAAAATTCCCACAGCCATACGCCAATGCTTCAGGCTGTTGGCGAAGCTCCTCGCCCATTGCATCCACCAAATCCTTCCGCTCGCTCAACTTCTGGAAGAAGGCGAACGAGGCATTAACCTACATCCAGAGAGATAATAAATAAGTAACTTCATACACAGTTAGAATCATCAAGTTCAATTAAAGGCACTGGTTGGCCAACTTACCAGATTGTATGCCATGTGCTCATCGATCTGACCCCTAGGGTGGTACTTCTCCCCGCGTTCAAACCTTACTGGAGCTACTCTCCTCCGGGTGATGCGGTAGTACCACTCATTGTACTGTTCGATGCTGATCACGGGGTCAGGCTCCGACACAATGGCCGCCAGCGTGTCCTGCCAGGAATTCCAAACTTCAATTTCTCCCGCGCACAAGTCGTGCGCATTCGCCTTGCCAAACCGTCCGACACCCGGTGGGTTCCTGTTAAGCCTCATATCTGGCGCGCCGGCTGGCAACCCCTGCAGGCACTCAAAATGGCGCATAGCGTGATCTGGCAGCTGCCACTCTGCGACCTCGAAGTGGATCAGGGGTGTGCGTTGCAACCCGGAGAGCGTGAAGACGAACGACTCTCCCACCCGTCGCGCCAAATGTTTGTACGGTGCCCATCGCATCTGGCCTGGAGATAACGAGTCGAGCTCCCCCCGATAGTACGTAATGTTGTGATGGGGATCGTCTCTCCTCGGGTAGTGGCTGTCCTTCCGGCTGTACTCCCAGGCGCACAACCGAGGCCACACATTATCGGTTCCGTCCCTACGCCTGGGTGCGCCGGTAGCAAGGTGTTCATAAGACCACACCTGAGAGCAAAGACAAATTAAATAAAGTATCATCAAATTTTATTGTCGATTCAACCAAAAAAAAGAAACAAGCACGTAATCAAGAATTGTATGATATACCTGCAATAGCGAGAGACATGCACATATCGCTTTGGAGTCGGGCCTCGTTGCCTTGTGCAATGCTCGGTACAGGTACGCAAGAGTTGCGGCTCCCCAGGCATAATCCCCAACCTCCAGCAGGTTACCCAACAACGGTAAATATTTGACGCTGACGGTATTCTTCGACGTTGTTGGGAACATAATTGCCCCCATCACCCACAAGAGGAAAGCTTGTGTGTACAGCACAAGCATCTGATCCGTGTAGTTATCCGGCAAAACCTTGTAGGTATCTACCAACCACTTCAACTTGATACCACCAGTGCTAAATTGATCCTGGGGTATCGAAGTAAAGAAGTCCCTAGCGGTCCTCTTATTCGTTGCTTCCGACGGAGGAGCTATTACCGGCCGCCCCGTCACCGGTAACCCTAAGATGAACCCTACATCTTCTAGGGTAATTGTCATCTCTCCGAGAGGAAAGTGAAACGTATTCGTTTCACTTCTCCACCTTTCAACAAGGGCACCTATTAAGTGCCGGTCAAGGTGTTGAAAGATCTGCCCATGCGTGAAAATCTCAAACCCAATCCCACGCAGTAATCTTTTCTGGGTTCTGTTCAATTTTCATGCTTTAAAATTATCGGATACTTCTACCGTGTTGAGAAGTGCTCTTTCCTACGAATTAATAAATACAATTTAAGCAAAATAAACGATATACAACGTTCCCAAGAATAACAAAGTTGATAAAATAAGTATCTTACTCCACCATCCCATATGAGCGTACTGATATGGTTTGCTTGGTCGTATAATACGGACGGATCTTCTGGTCCAGGGTTGAAATCCATTTTTGGCAACTGAAATTATGAAAAAATGGCAAGGTTGGAAGCGTAAACATTCTCAAACATACAACGCTAGCACAGTCAACGCTAGCATGTGATCAGATAATACTCACATAAGTTCACATGCTGTGTATATGCAATGTACATAGATACAAACAGACACGGAATGCGATTTTACAAGTGAAATCACATGAACAAATAATACGCAATACACATATATAATCTATATATATATAGATATATTGACAAACGCTAGCACAATGCAAAGCGCACACATTCAAAATCATGCATAAGCCGCAATAACAACTCTAGATTATGAACAAATAAAGGATTGGTTTGTGAACTTACGTGATTGATTCGTCGATTAAAGGATTTCTTGAGAAGAAATTGCGCCGATCTACTTGCCAACGCCGCTAGAAGAATTGTGAGAAGAAGGAATGAATAGCAGTTTAGAAGGAATGAATAAGGGTTTCGAAGTAATGAAAAGCAAAAACGGTCCGCTACACTGTCTAACGGACAGTGGGATAAGGACAAAGTAATAGTCGTGCATCGACAGGATTGATGTGACAACTGATTTGATGGAAATAGTCGTCCGCTAGACAGTGTAGCGGACGAATTTTGGCTGTCAATGTGGGGCCAAGAAAGTGGTCCGCTACACAATGTAGCGGACGGGGGAGCATGGGCAAGATGGTAAAAAGGTCCGTCCGCTACACTATGTAGCGGACGACTGACAGCGCCGCAAAAATAAAGGATCTGGGCCGTCCATCCCGAAGGGATGGACGGCCAGATCGCGCTAGCAAGATCTCCTATTTTGCTAGCGCTCTCAACGGATCAGCTCCCATATATATATATATATATATATATGTGTGTGTGTGTGTGTGTGTGTGTGTGTGTGTGTGTGTGAGAGAGAGAGAGAGAGATTAGTTTTTCAAAAAAAAAGTAAGAAATATATATTACATGTAAATAGCCACATTCTTATGTGCATTGTTTACTTTAAACAAACTTAATTTGTTTGAAACTAATTTATTCTAAAATTTTGAGAAAAGGAAAAGAAAATGAAATTACCTAATTATCCGAAAGATCTTAGACGCTCGAACCATTGATACTTCTATCATTAATCGGTTTATCTTGCTCGCGTTATTTTGTATCAAGATAATCCTTCCAACATATACATAACTCGAGTGCCTCAGGGTGAAGACGATTCTTCCTGTCATCTAATACCCTCCCGCTTGCTGAAAATGCTGACTCTGAACCAACTATGGAGGCTTGCACCAGTAGTATATGCAATTTGGTATGAAATTTTATAATTTTTTTCATTTTGTTCTTCAAAAAGTTAACAAATTAAAATTCATCTGCTCTTCTATTGGTAAAGAAGTATAATAATTAGTATTTGCATATAAACAATTTTTTAAAAGAGAAAAAAAGTAAACGAACATGCAGAACTAGAAGTACCTTCCACTAACAGTTGCCTTGCCAGTAGATGTTCAGGCCCTTAAGATATGACTTATAATATATTTCACCATTCGACAATGTAACTCGCCCGCGCACGTCAGCAGAATTTTGATATAAGTTATAGAGTCCTCAAATGTCGCGCTCACTTTCTTTGTAAGATCAGTTGTGGCTTGATCCGTGTAGCACATTAGTCTAGATATTTTTACTATCGATATTTGCGCCATGCAACTTTAACTTGGGATCCAAACAAGTGGCGACAGTAAATATAACTAGCAATTTTGTGCAATATTTATTAAACTTAATGTCCATCTGTTTTACTATTTCCAGAAAGGATCCATATAAATCTCAATTTCGTTAACGTTGTAGCAATTTTTAAAATTTCTACTATAGCGACAGGGGAGGTAGGATAGTAAGTACTAGATATAAAATTGGTAGATGTGTAAAATACTTTTAAAAATTCGGATAGCTGTGCAGCCATCTGCCATTCCCCGTAACTTGGCAAGCCTTGTGAGAACAAGCTTAGTAGGTAGTGCATATATACTTCTTTGTATACCAAAACATGTAAAAGCTTATGATAAGTGGAGTTCCATCTATGCACGACATCTATAAGTGGTCTCCAACGAGGTAAAATTATGTCGAACAAAACAAAACTTAATTGTTGTATTCTCGGACCCGAACTATTAATATACACTGTCATACCCCTCATTTTGTGAAGATTATCTCCTGTAGCAGCTAAATCATCTTCAACAATTAAATCAATTATATGAAAAATAGATGGAACATGAAATAATTTACCATTGAGTACATGTCGAAGGCTCTCATTTAAGACTTCAATATTAGCTATATTTTTAGAAGCATTATTAAAACTGATATTCATAATCTTGTTCTTTATTTTCAACGTGGTACATGTATTAATTATAATAGTAGCGCCTCAGCTCCATCATGCGGATAAGGAAAGAGTTCAATACTAATGATTCTCTTGTTCATAATCCAATAAGAATCAACGGGCCATCACACAATCATAACTAACTAGAGTAAAAAGAGATTTTTAAACATCAGAAATAAGACTAACTCTACTATCAAAATTATCAAAATAATCAATTAAGCATGATTTAGCAGTATTATACTGTCTAAGTACATCGGATCTAGTTGTGTTTCTATGAACCTTAATGTACAAAGATTGCACACAAGTATTCATATATATATATAGATTGCTTAATATTATCGATAAAACTAAAAGCTTGTTTATTGTGAACAATAAATTTAGCAAGACCGTCTCTTTGGTCTCTCTGATTATAAATGAATAACTTACCATCAAAAGATAACTATGTTTGGCTAGTTTTGACATAGCCTTGCTTAGGTGCACATAGAGGGTAATGCCCATTAAGATGTCCATTACAAAGACCACACGAAAATAATTTACCACAGTACTTACATTGAACTCTTCGAACGACATCGACCATAATATCCTCAAAATGATTCCAACACGGGGCTTTTTTTCTTTTTCTTTTTTTTTTCCCTTTTGGACTTCTGACAGACCAGCGACAGGGTTGCTCGATTTTTAACCATGATGACACTCATCGGAGTAAAATTCTGCCCCAAAATAGTAGCAACCCCAACCGAGCTGCGCCCTAACTAAAATGCTGGGTATCTTCTGAAAGTGTATATTCAAACTCTGGAATTTTAGCTAAACTGCCGATTGGCTTGAGTATTTATACCCCATTACAGGCAGATTTTGAAAATCGAATGCTTGTGGTGGTGGTGGTGCTTGTGATGGCCCTGAACGTTTGCTATGCGATTTAAATAATCGAGACATATTTGTTGCTAAAATTGTTTGACAAGAATGAAAGATAAAACTAGTAAGAGTAATTAAATGAAAATGAATAAAAGTAGTAAATAAATGAACAAAACTTGTAATTGAAAAATAGAGAGGGTTAGTACATAGTAACAAATAAGAATGTGAAGCTTGTAGAATTTAGATAAGAGAGAGTGAGAAAATTGATGTGAAAATGTGAAGAAGAGGACATGAATCGATAGATTTTTTAAAGTTCACTAAAGACCAAAATATCCTTGAAAACTAGTCATTTATAGTTTTTAGGAAGAGTAAAAATGTAAAAACGTATAAATGAGTTTTTAGAAACTTGTTGGACGAAAATACCCCCAAACTAACTGTTATATAGCTGTTGAGGGGGAGTAAAAGTAGAATTTTGCAAAAATATGGCCTTTGAAGGAAATTTGGGAAAAGACAAAAAATTCAAAAAAACGGGTCAGGGCCAAGCCAAGCCAAGCCAAGCCAGACCCAATTTATTCAGGCCCACCCTAAAAACGGGCCGATTTCAGCCGGACCATCTTTTAGGGCCTGGCCTGAGCCTTTTTTAGCGCCGGGCCGGACCTTTTTAGACAATTACATGGTCTAACTCAGGTCCTTGGCTCTATGGACTAAGGTAGCACCATTCACCATTTGAACTGGCCTTTTTAGGGTTGGGTCGGGCTGGCCCGAGGGCGGCCCGGCCCTTTTGACACCTGGGCAGTTTGGAGGGAGATAAATTCACAGATCTTTCTTTCAAGAAGAAGCACCAAATCTAGTGAGAACCAGATCGAAGTCTGTCCCACAAACGCTTAGAGGAATGGAGGAAGGCTACAATGATCAAGAGACTACATGCAACATCAGAAAAGGCCACAAAAGAGGAAGCACAGAAAGCTGGTATAGAGAAAATAGAACCTAATCTTCACTCCTCGTGTCTTGCAGTCAGTCTAGGATACCAATAAGACCCAAGGTCAAAATCCAACATTGTGCAGATGCAAACCGATGTATCATGGAAAAGAGAGCTAACAAAAGCAGGACTGGTAATACTGTTGCAGGACAAAATGCCATAATGGGAAAAACAAAACAGCGGTATGCAGCTTATGCAGAACATGCTGAAGCTTAGCAATAAAGGGAGAACTATCATGGGCACATTCCCAAGTCCACATGAAGTCAGATTACAGAAGTATTGTTGGAGAACTGGTCTTATGCGAACTTTGGAAAGAAATACGCTTTCCAGAACTGTATGATATATTTACTATTGCTAGTAATTTTATCATCGTAAACTCCAACATGCAGCAAGGGCAAACATCAATGAAGCTCACTCTCGAACGAGGAAAGCTGTGTAATCTGCTTGTACCCTTTGAGTTTGATTAATGATGCTTAGTGTTGATTTTACCAAAAAACAAGGAAAAAAAACTTAGACCAACTTCGTGAATCTATTTACGGGCAGGGTTAAATTGCTTAGGAAAATGTTACCGGTTTGAATGTTGGGCAAACGATGAAATCAATCTTAAGGAAGGACTGCTAAGATGTTCTTCTGGTCTTCCGCTAGTGTCTTGGTCTAGTGCAGGGTTACGAACATCTCCGCAGTAGAATCGTTGAACTTTACGCCAGAATGTAATGGGACGTGGGACCAAAAGTCTTAGTGCACCATTTGGACCTAAAAGCAATGATGAAACGGAGTTCATTGCTTTACTGAGCACCTGAAGTTGATTCCCTTTGGCTTAAAAGAACTCTATTTCAGTAGCAAAACACACAAACGGACTTTGAAAAGCAGAGAGCCAGAGGAAACATCAATCTTATATTTGCACGTATATTGCTGGGCACAATCTTGAGTGTCTGCCCTGAATGCATGAGGGAGGCCCTATTTCTCACTTTGGACGGTAAAAATGGCGAAAAAGGCTACCCTAAGACCTTAGTCATGATGAAACCCGCCGCTCGAGAAATGGTCTTTGGCATCTTTATGTATAAAGCACCAAAGAGAGGAAAAACGCACTGAACACTGGGAAGTTGGAGACAAAAAGTTTATTCAAAGTTCATTCAAAGTTCATATGGGTCCTCTCATCTACTATAAAAGTCTGCCTCTACACAAATAGTATATACCTCCACTCCCAACTCATCCTCTGAAATTTCTCTTCGAACAAACCCATGTTGAATACCAAACCAATCCTCCGCTTCTCCTTCATCATCATCATCTCCTTCCTCTGGCTTGCTTCCATGCTCATGCTTCGGTAGGGCAGTACTCTTATCAAGCAAACTCACTGAAGTGACATAAGTAAGGCCCTGCTCGCAAACTCCACTCTCTTTTCTTTTCTCTTACAAGTTAACTATCTTCCTGCTAGAGACATCTGTGTTAGTAATTAACTCTTGACTAAGCTCAAAATTGTGTTGTTTGGAGAATACACTTTCCGTCCAAAATTATTTGATCAAGTTTGACATGTACGCTTATTTAAGATATGAGTCACATGTTATGAATTTTTATTCTACTCCAAGAAAATGAGAGAGAAAATGAGGAAAGAAAATGAGCCACGAAAGAGAAAATGAGTTAATGGAAGACTAAATATGGTGATAAAAATAGAATAAAAGTGTAAAAACAGTAAACAAGAAAAGACACATATAGAATATTTTTTTAATTTAAAAAGTGATCAATTCTTTTGTGACAACCTGTAAAAAAATATATGATCAATTTTTTGAGTCGTAAAGAATACTTAAATTTACCACTAAACGAACTTACCGCAATGACAATCAAACTAAAGCAAAGGAAGAGAAAAAGAACGGAAGAGAGAAGTTATCTGAGCTAAGATTTTGAGTCTCAAATTTATTTTCTACTTGGTGTTGGTGTTGCAGTGTCCATAATCTCTTGCGGCTCGCATAAGCTGGAAAAGATAAAGGAGGATAGCCCGGAGAGTTGGTCACAGGCGACATGCCCGCCACCCGAAACTCCCACCGAGTCCATGGAGTTTCTGGTCCGATCATGGAGTCTCTCGGCCAAGGAGCTTTCTAAAGCTCTTTCCCACACGCATATTGCAAACAACCATGTTGAGAAGCCACCAGTGTGTTCTGCTACTGCTGATCAAGCTCGTCTTGAAAGCTATATGGTTTCACAGGAATCTGTATGATTTGTCTTTGCTGAACTTTGATCGAGTCAGGACTTTGTTTTTCAGTGTCAAGCTAGTTTGGTCATCACACCATTTCAACAAAATGAACGCTGCTAGCTATCCTTTCATTGGTGGGTCATACTTTTATGTTTGCATGATTTGTTTGTATTACAGCAACTTCAACAGTTTCCAAAACCAGATAGCCCTCCAGTTTCACCAAGAGAGAGTGAAGATGCAAAGGTAGTTGTAACCCTCTTTATTCTATTTCTTACAGTTTTCTCGTGAAATAAAAGGGAGGCATGGTGGCATATTTACATACTAGATTTGTGTGCATGCGCAGACATCCCTATCATACCATATAAATATATTTTTTAGGTTCTGGGAGGACACGCAACTTTTTTTAGTATTTTGTTTGCTTGTTTAACCATTTTATTTAAGCGACACGTCGTCATCATGCTTATTTTGGTGTCCCTTTTTTTTTCTTTTACCCTTGCTTATTAAAGTCATACACATAGATCATGTCGCTTCACTCTAATATTAAAGCTTATAAAAGTACGAAATTAGTTCTACACCTTCGAAAATTCTACCTAATTACTGTACGTATCGACAAATTAGGACTTGATTATGACAATTAACATCTAAAAATACCTAACATAAGAAATACTCTAAAATATAAAGAACGTAAATCACATCTAAAAGTACAATTTAGTAGGTCAAAGAGTAAAACACTTCGTTCACGAAGAGATAATCATATACTCCTATAAATGCAAAAAATAAAAAAAGTAAAAGTCATATACACCTCCCCAACACCTGCACTGATAACTCTGATGCTTAAAGCAAATCTTGGGGTAACTGTGAGAAACCATTTCCTATCACACCGAGTTTGGCCTCAATGAAACTGCATGTATCTCGATTGTTCCTGACCAATAGTGCTCTTCAAGATGTGCAGGAATTGTACCTACTTCATCAGGCCCTCAACCCAGATTTCCTTTCTAGCCATCAGTTGCTGAAAAATGGGGTATCTACGCATCCAACCACCCATTATCCATCACTATCAACACCAACTTAATCGCCATCAATTAATGTTATTGTGCAGGTTTACAGGAGCATCTTGAGAGGAAGGACCATGGGCCGATGGATCAAAGACCAGAAAGAGAGGAGGAAAAACGAGCTTAGAACCCAGAATGCTCAATTGCACGCAGCAGTGTCCGTGGCAGGGGTTGCTGCTGCCGTGGCTGCTCTTACCTCATCAATGGCATCTTCAGAAATGTCAACTATCCAGCACAAGGCACCTTCGAAAACATCTTCAGCAATTGCATCTGCAGCAGCTCTAGTAGCATCCCATTGCATTGAAATTGCAGAGGATATAGGAGCTGATCGTGACCAAATACTTTCAGCCGTCAGTTCTGCAATTAGTGCAAGGACTAATGGCGATATCATGGCCCTAACTGCCGGAGCAGCCACCGGTATTGCTCTCAACATCCCAATTCTAATATCCAAGAAGCACGAATGAACTCAAAATTTACCCAACTCCCCTTGCCCCTGCCCCGCAAAAAAAGTGAGAGATACTCGGTCAATCAACACCACCACCAAAAAGAGACTGTTCTTTGTTGATAAACGGGAGGATTGATAATCCCACTCCTATTTTAAGTTAGCCCACTTCATTTTGTTGCTAAAGTGAACTACTTGAAAGTAGGATTTCAAAAGGATTATCATGACATATTAACTGGTATATGCTGCATAGACCGCAACAGATCAAGCTCTGAAGGACCCCATAATGACGACTAAATTATAACAAGATAGCGTCAACTTAGTTCTAACATTCAGAAGGCAGTAAATTTCCAGTGACCTCCAATGATGAAATTCATTCTGGAATAGTAACTCTAATAATATGGTAAATACCATCAAATGTTCCATTCGATTTCTGTCTAATGAATTCAACATATACTAATGCAGCCTTGAGAGGAGCTGCCACATTAAGGGCAAGACTTGAAACAGGGCATGGAGCCGCAACCATGGCTCTGACTGAGGAACAAATTGAACAAGGTAAAAAGTCAAACATCTCAACAGTACTGAACTTAGTTCTAAAGGGGACGAACTTCTGAAACGCACAAGGAAAGGTAATCCTAGTTGTGGAACTATTCTAATTCTCCCCGTGAAAGAGGCTGCAAATGATTGAACTATTATCTGCATACTGATGTAGGAGATCTCCGCTAGAAACAAGTCTCGTTCAACATAAACTCGAACTGGCAGGTAAAAGGCAGATACAGATCATATCAATTCATCTTCTCTGGTTGATCTCAGTTTATATTTCTTTGAATATGTCAATAACCTATAGCTATAGCATTTGACCTTTTTCTGCAAGTTATGCCATCGATAATTATGTCATCGTACCTTACATCAGTACTCATACTGATTATTTGTGCTTAAGAACAGGTGGTAGCAAAAATGAAAAGCAAGCACATGGCTGGAACATTCAGAAAAAAAAAAGAAGTGTAAGCAAATTCACTATACCACAAAAAACTCTGTCCGTCTCGTAACTAAGTCCGGCATGAATAAAGCATTTCTGTGTCTGCAGGTGTAGTCTCTGGAGTCTATCATGACATCCCAGGATGGCCCGGAAGGGTGATGGAGGACAGCGGAGAGCAGAGAGCTTATTTTGGAATAAAAACATCTGACAGGATAATTGAATTTGAATGCAGAAGTAAAGGAGAGAAAGAAATATGGATAGAGGGGATCCAGCATATGTTGAATTGCCGTGCTAACATGGCTTGATCAGAATTTGCACAAAAGGATGTCCTTTAATGAAATTCACGGTCCGTAATTCTGAAACCTCAAGAACAGGTGTTGACCAAAAGGATATTTTTAATTTCAACTTTTACATGGGTCATACTACAAAATGGGATTGCTGATGTTTTCTCATTGGAAGGATTTGGGTTATTTGTTCTGACTAAGCCTATATTTCAATAATCAAAATTGTTATGAATATCCCGATCAATCTTATCAAAAGGTGCGTCTGCTTCAATGATAACAATGCTTTGTCACTCTAGTTCTTTCAAAAAATCAATATTATCGACAAAGGCCTGCAGGAGACAGAAGGCAGAACAAAGACAGTTAATCCGAAAGATAACTTCAAACTTGCAAAGGAGCGAAATACGAAGTTCAAACCTTCTTTGCTTATAAAGACGGTGGATTTTACAGATGTAAAGCATAAAAATCTAACATCGATAGGTAGCTCAAATTCCAAAATCACCACATTGAACTCTATCAAGAAAATGTTAAACAGTTCAAGTTTATAATTACAAAGGAAGTCAACAGTCTAGCAACAAAAGCGTCTAAGGTATCATGAGGAAGAGGGCCCAGAGTACTTAAAGTGATCTGCCAAGCATTTGTTTACAGTTTCAAACAAATGAAAGCTTGTATTCAAGAACTTTAAAGGAGATTGCCAGGAAATGAAACAGCCAGTTCCATAATAACAAGAAGTTCTCATCCACTAGAATTTATGCAATACTTAAATACAAGTCAAATTCTCCTCAACATGCTAACTACGTTGAATTCATTTATGAGTATACATGCATATTTAAACGTGGTAAACTGGAGGTGACTTGTTAATATACTACAGAGGGTAATAGGCACACAGGCGTAAAAGTGGTACCTTTTTAGCTATCATCCCTGATTTTACTTCCTACCAAGACTTTAGCAGGAAATATTAGCGCACTGGGATAGCAACTTGCACCCAGTGACTGATTTTGTCATTTGTAAGTTATCTTATTTCGACTGAATCCATTGCATATCCCTGATTGCCTAGCACATATTGATGTACCTCGTGTTTCCCACTGCCACACGTATCAGACAGCTACTGCAAAGGAATGGAATATAGGTTTTTCACAGTTCACACCTCTCCAATTATTATGTACCCTTTGGCAGGATACCAGCAACGAGCTTGGGTTAGCGCACTTGGGGATCATGGCTCGACATTGTTGTAATGCTTCTGTCTTCGAAGAAGCATTACAAGAGATTCCTTTACAGAGGTTGCGATGTTGCATGGCCTCTAAAAGACCATTGCGCCTATTAAATGGTACAACAAGCAGATGAGTGAAAGGTCCTTTGGGGAGGAGACTTAATGAAGTCAAGTATTCCCATAGGTGCCAGAGACCCCAATTATAGAAGGTGGGCCCACTCTGCAAAGGGGCTTATGCAATCTATAAGGTAGACTCCAATAAAAGAGAGGTCCAAGCAAGCTATCAGCAAAAAATTCCGAAGAAAAACAACAGACCCATTTGGGAGGGTAGAGATACTGCTGAGTCTTAAAGTAGTTAGGCTCCAACAGAGCAAATTCGGACTAATAGAATAAATTTTGAGGAAATATAAGTGTAAATGTTAATGAAACTACCTAAGTTACAGGCTAACACACTTTAGGCTCAACACAAAACCTTAATTTTCAACCACCTAATTTTTTCGGGATGATAGTTCAACCATGGTATTGAAGTATTAGATTTGACAACTGGCGATCATCTTTCTCACGGACATTTTATTCTACCAAGTACTGAGTTTGCTTGTACGGATCAATGAACTGATCTATCTAATACTAAAATATTGATTATAAGTATGGGATTTCTGTTGATTTGTTTACGCTCCGCATTACTTTTATGTCGAATGCTGCATAGTAATTTTTGGCTTGCATGATGAGATCCATAGAAATTGATATGAGCAGTGCAATTGGAAACGATAAGCAGAAATAGACAAACGCTCGTCACGTGTGTTCTAGAAAAGGATCAGGGCCATGTCTGGCATAGTTAGGAGTATTACATGCTTAACAGTGGACCCGTCTCACTTATAGATAGCAAAAACATGACTAATGCTTATCAGGTCGAACTTCCATGTGATATGCAGATAACTCCTCAGAAGAAGGAAACTGAAGTAACTGAGGATGCCATAGATTTTTTGCTAAGTTAAGGATTAACAAGCACAACTAATTAATGCTTTGGAGTCAACCTATTCAAACCATCAGAGACGATGTGACTTTTATTTTTCCTAGCTCTTCCCAAAACTTGTCACAACAATTGCAGAATGTTGCACTTATCTTGAAATCTTAGTCGCCAGTATAATTTGAATCTAGTTCTTCTCAAAACGTTGAAGAGGCAAATGGCAACTAAGAAATTTGTAACTTAAGACGACTTTTGAAAACTTCTACAGTTCTGAAAGGGAGATATGGGCCTAAACAAGCTGAATGGCAAGGGAAAAAAAAAAATAGTACCCTACACGGCTACACCATGTAGATATGGTTCCAATTGCCAAAGTTGAGGATTGCGCATCAGAGCAACGACTTTATTTCGAGGACTTGCTCAACATGGTTCAAATTGTACCAAATTATTTTCATAACAAATCTTGAGTTGGTGGAACTGGACTTGTTTCCCTAAGGTTGCAAATTTAGGCCGTTTTATTTTATTTCTATTTTCCTTCTTCCATGACCCAATACGGGCCTTAATCCCTCTTTCAAGTGGCAGAAGATGCCTCAAGCTAAAAGCTGGTGGATTTACCCTTCCTATATTTAATGATTTCTCACTAACAGATAATGGCATCAAGCAGAAAGCACTTGTTCCAGGTCCGGGAGATGCACAATTGAGAAGGAGAATAGCTTCTAATTAGCTATTCATCCACATATCAATTCAAAAAATCTGTTGTAAATACCTACCGATTTCCAACCATCTGGATCTAAGCAGGCTGTGATCTTGGTGTTGAGAACTGGCAAGGGCCCAGGCTCACGAGTTATCTTCCCTCCACACAGTTTAATGGCTTCTGCTGTCTTGTAGACATCATCTGTGCCCAAGGCAATCTAGTGAAGAATAATAAATCAATTTTGTCAGAGAAAACATACAGATAGTCATGACATGTCAAAAAGAACATACTTCGTTGATGTCGAAAAGGAAATAGCTTTCAACAGTAAGATTGAAAGTCATGAATGGATCTCGCCGAGATACATTTAGAGTAATATGAAGTAACCTGAGTATATCCATTCCCTTTGTCATATTCCGTGACTCCATAGTTATATGTCAATTCCAGAACTGCATTTTTGTCTTCAGGGCCATAGCCCATCATGGCTACTGTGTACTGAAGATGAAGCAAAAAAAAACATCTACTGTTGGACATATACAGATCTTGGGATAAACTAATTTCTAAATAAAAGAAATGTGGAAAAACCAATAGCAGAAAAAAAGAGAAAGCTGCCCGAGGCTTCAGAATATTATTACCAATCGCTGGCCCTAAAAGCAAATGATAAGGCTGAATATAAGGCACAGGTACATAGTACCACATTCACAATCTACTTGTTGGCACGAAGCAAAAACTAAGCTCTATGACTATTAGGGCCAATTTGATTATAAATACAATAAACTTGGGAAACAACAGATCATCAAAGAACTACAACAAATGTAAATTCTGCACATGCATTGTATATATTGGAGAATTACAAGCTGTGGGATCACCTTGTTCTCAGGGCTATCTCTGATCCGGAGAAGCTCCATTCCAAAAGCCTTTTGATTAAATACAAACTTAGATTTAGAACTTCAGCCATTCTAAGAGGACAGCAAGACATGCAAAAAAAACAATTCAAATTTCTCTTAAGAAAGAAAAAGTATCATTGGTATCATGCATGGCAAGCATTATATCGTACCCTCTTATAAAAGCTTATGGAACGATCAAGATCTCCCACTCTCAACATGACTTGACATAAGGGCTCTAGTGTAGGCCCCCTCTCCAAAAGTTCATACTTGTAGCCAGTAGGATCTTCCAGGGAAGCAGTTACTGTACTACTACCGTTGGCTGGACCAGGTTCCCTTGTGACTTTTCCTCCCTTTGCTTTTACAAGATCCACTGTTTTAGCAACCTACATGTGTTCTTATTCCATTACAAATAGCAAATGTCTGCAAAATAATAATTATGTTCACAAGGAATACTGCCTAAAGCACAGACCGATCCCTGCACCCTACAGTTATTGAATGTATTGAAGTACATTAAAGCAAGAAGCCCCATTATGTTAGCCACCTTGAAAATACAAAAGCGAAGCACCTACACAACTATATGACATTAATTTGGATAAGTAAATAGCAAGTTGCAGCCATATTCTGGCTATCTTCAAGCAATTCTCGTTGTCAAAGCTAAATGGCTATCTTCAAGCAATTCTCGTTGTCAAAGCTAAAAATAAGGTTTACCATCAAAGCAAACCTAGATCTAAATTGCAAAGACAATTCTTGGAATCTTCTACTAATCCACCGGGAAAAACTGTATCAAGGAGCTCAAGAGCAGAGGGTTGAAAATTGGCAAGCTATTGCATGAGCGTCATTATTGAGTGCAAATAATAAAACTGTCAACATTAGACTTTCTTCAGCACGACATGAACAAGAGTGTTACCAATACTCTCTAAATTTCACTGATGAAGAAAGACAATATCCTGTTTTGCACGGGAAAAAACTAGAATCCTGCAATAAAATTTTTCTCGTTAATGTTAAAGACACAAGCTCAGGTCTTTAATGCATCTACTGGTTCTCTGCCTCACAAGTTAATCACGATCTTCCAATAACAAATTAAATTGATCTCAAAATCAGAAACAATATTTGTAGAAGCACCATCTGATCAATACCCAATAAAGGTAAATAGAACTTAACGTTTGTTGTAATATGATGATGGTTGTGCGAAGCATATCTCTTTTAGGTGATAGGAAACTGTATTAAACACGACAATGCATTACAACAGAAGGAAAGTAGCCATTCCTGCTAAAAAGGAACTTACGTCTTCAACGGCAACACCAAAATGTCCAAAACCAGTTCCAATATTATACTTATCAACCCCATAATCTGCAAGAGTTGTTAAATGACATTCAAAATAAATAAAAAAAAGTCACTGTGCTTGTGAACTTTAAATCCTCAAGCAGTATTATGATTCATGAGAAGGTATCCCAACTCTCTGGAATTTTGTAACAATTAAAATTGGTCATTCAGATGACTTACTGTAAGTAAGTTCCATTGCAAAATGTGAATCTTCAGATCCATACCCAACAAAAGCATTTGAATTTCTCTCTTCTGGTATGTCACGTTTCCTCAACAGCTTCATGCCCAAGCACTCAGTACAGAACCTACAAAGCCAACAAGCTAATCAGCTCCCGACAGGAGGCATGCCTAACCTATTGATGTTACACTAAAAGAGAATTACATGTTTTAATATAAGAGATTAAGCACTCTAGTAAAAGAAGCATACTTTATTGTCTTGTCCAAATCACCAACACAATAAACAACATGAAGCATTCTTCTCTTATCGTTTTTTGTCCACTGTAATGCATTCTCCTCAGTTACAGCAGTGCTTGGTTCCGTCATATTTACAGGTGTGCTGGTCTCTATAGTGTTTCCATCAGCTCTTAGTAAATTGGATCCTTGTAAACCAAATAATTGTGACTGAGGAAAAGCTGGATCAAACAAAGTCAATAAAATTATTCCAAAAGAAACTAATTGCATTTAATATGTCCTTTTGCTCCCCCCAACTCCCCAGCCGCCCCGTCCCCCATGCCCCACTGGGTATGTATATACATGTATGAACACATAAAGACACATACACGCAATGAGCAGCATTAGAAACATATTAAAAATCGACAATTCGAGAAGGTTACTTGAAAAGATGACATGTTCTGGTAGCAGAAAATCTCTAGCTAAATTTAAAAAGTCTCCAACCAAGCAAGAAGTGTATGGCGGTTGAAAGCCTAAAACAACAGAGTACCTAACATCAAATGGGTTCTTCGACACACTACAACAGCCACCCGGGATAAATTACAATCTGGTAGCCCACACTGTAAATCCTAACCATACTGCAAGTTAACACAACATAGGAACATGACACCAGTGCATTTAAGGAAGATGAACAGCAAGCGGTCCCACATAGTTCACATGTAACCAACAGACTATTTGAAAGTGGAAATGCACTGTGCTAGATCAACTCCAGGTGCAGCATTAACCTTCAATGCCCTGGAAGCACCATGAGATATTTAAAGGGACAAGAGCTACACCTTCCGTTTCATAATTTTTGTCCCATTTAACATTCCGTGAATTCCCTTTGACTTCACCATTGTCTTCTCCCGAGTTTCTATCCCATGTTTACATGTTGGAATCCTATCCTAAAAATTCAAAAATAGTCAAGCGGGACAAAATTAAGAAACGTGGACAGTAAATTTTCAGGGGTATTGCCCAACAGAATTGGTCACACTAACATTTCTTTACCAATCATGACTCCCAACCTTTAATCTAACTTGGATGATTAAGATAACTCTGGCTTGCAACGTCAAGTTGCCATCTTAAGTCGGCAAAAGTAAGCGTGACTAGAGCTTTAGTTTTAGTGGCACCCAGCTCATTTGCCTTCTGGGTCATCATCAACACTTCAATAATTACCAATGTACAAGCAAAAATTTAGAGAACGTCTAGATTTTCTATTGCTAAAACAGTTACCATATGGAAGGGGTTCAGGAGTACTACATACCAGTGCTGAGTTGGAGGAGAGCGAGTCTACGAGAAGGGTTATAAGCGCAAGCGACGAATTGGGAAGCTTTACAAAAGGAAGCAGAAGAGCATTTCAACGATGACGAAAGGAAAGGCAGAATTGTGGACGACGAGGCAACTGGTAGACTCGCTGCCATTTTCTCTATCCACACTGTACACACCAAATTGAAGGCGTGAAACCATATATATACGTGTACGGCTCGATCGTGTCCGAGATATTAGACGTGCACCCTTAATATCCTTTCTGCAACCCTCATTTTCTTTTTTTTTTTTGATGGCTTTAAGTAAAAGCTATATTAACTAAGGCTTCCTTTTGGTTTTCATTTTTGCAATGTTTGATAACCTAACCCAGTAAACCCGGACAGTCAAGGTAAAAGTCAAAACCGGCAAAAGGTGGGCGGCAAAAGACAAAAAAAATAAACCAAAAGGAAAAAAAAAACCGATTTTCACAAAATCATAAAACCACTCATAAGGAGGTGTAACCAGATAAGGAGTGTGTAACCAAGTTTGCTTGAATATTCAAGAGTGGCTAATAACGGTTTTATCACCAAGGAACCTCCACAGAATGTCACATGAATAAAAGATTAGTGCTTCTGTATCCAAGTCATGAGACTAACTATGAACAAGGGACAATAATCCCAACCTCGGCGTTTGCAACAATGGAGAAATCATTACGCCAGTCCTACGCAACCCAAAAGATAATACAACAGAACCAACTCAACGAAGTCAACTCGTAGAAACAAACAAACCAAGCACACCGAGGAAGTTGTCCACGCAAAACATCACAACATCAACAGATGTCAATTGCGGTTTCATTACGGTCTTAAGAGTATTTGTCAAACCAACAAGCCACTTACCGCAAGAGCCCCATGCCCACGCGACACCATGCGCATCACCAAACTACCCGCTGCCAAGCCTGGGCACCAACACCATTGCATCGTAAACCACAACCAACCCCAACTAGGTTACTAACAACCACCAAACAACCGCGGACAACCTTCATCGTGGGATCAGCACCCTAACCACCATGGCCTAACCTAAGTCCATCCACCCTAAAAACCACCAATTCCATCCAACTACTCTTTATGCCAAATACACACATAGAGCCCCTTTTATTATGCCAATCAGACCTACAAGTAATCGAGCCTGAGAGGGGCAGGGGGACGTACTAGAGAGGGAAAAAGAAGGAAAAGAAGAGGAAGCATTAGCAGGAAAGAACCCTCCCCAACCATCCTCTCTACCACCACAAAACATAGCACCCCTTGCCCAACCCACCACGAACCACCACTAAATCAAACCATAAATTAGAAGGGGACAAGACAACCAAATTCAATAAAAAAAATATATCAAGACGAGGAATCTAAAAATTATCCACCAGCGACCACCATCAACCCGTACACCAGCCATAACCACATCTCCAGCCCCATGCCACCCAAAGTCAGGCCACAAGCCCACTCTTATAGGCCATCCTTAGCTACCCAAGGGCATGAAGGGAACCAAATGATCCAAGTAATCTTGAACTCAAGACACCAAACCCCTATTTATATGCACAGAGCCACTATATGCCGGAGAACTGGCAATTGTAAAAGGAACCCCTATTCGTGGTAAAGATGTGAGTTAAGAGAGATGAGAAAGAAAAGTCGCAACGGAGTGTCTCACTTAAACCTTTACTTGTGCAACCTTAAATATTTTAAATTTTCTCTCTCACATTAAAAAAATTGATGTTTTGGTCTACGTGTGTGACGACCTGAGTCGTCAATCATCCAGTTCAATATTTTCAAACAAAATCACAATGCAATCTCAATCAGATTATAGGATCCAAGCGGCTGATATTATATCTTCAACACAACTACAAATAATCCCAAGTCGGATTACAAGACCTACAAATAAGTTCCAAGATTTCTAAACTCCAAAATTGCAAGTCCCGTTCACATCCCCGGTTGAACTTGCTCATCAAAATAATTATCTGCACTGGAAAGGTAAATGGTGGGGGGTGAGCCGGGTAGCCCAGTACGTGGAATAATCATAGTACCACAGGATCAGAATCAAACACGGTAAATAATTTCAGGATCAGTTAAAATATTCGACGCCCAAACCGTCAAAGCAACCGTGGCTTAGTACCCCAAACAATTAGTAAACCAATTCAAAATTCAAATTACATATCAAACATATCACTTCAGCATCTTGCTTCCGGTATCCTCGAGGGGATCCGCCAAAACTCAGTTGTATCATAATCGTAACGTATCATGCACGTAGACAAATCACTGGAGCACTGTCATTGATCAACTACTAAAGCCACGTCCCGCAAACATATTTCAAAAATAAGATATTTATCAATATTCAAAACAAAGTATTTGAGCAAGCTTTCAGAACAACAGTGTTTAGGAGTACAACGAACGTTGAGAAATAAATAACCACGTGGCATAAAAGAATAGTAATATGGAATTCTCCTTACCTAAATTATGAAGAATCCACTTATACAATTGAGCGCAATCAGGCCCTATGATTCCTTTTTCAAAATCGCGGCTAATCTTCTTCTTTACGCTTTAGTTGTTTATTAACTGACAAAAGTCGAAGATAACTTAAAATAATTTAGAAAGAGATCAAAGGCCTATTTATAGAATTTTCTAGGGAGCATGAGGTGGAAAGAAACACTACGTGGCGACACAAGGTTACGCCACCTATCAAGCACGACAAGGCTGGAAGCACGAGGTGGCAAGACAAGGTTATGCCACTTAGCAAGCACGACGATGCTAACCAAAGCACAACAAAGCTCGTAGCACGAGGTGGCAAAACAATGTTGTGCCACCTAACAAGCACGACAAGGCTTAAAGCACGAGGTGGCAGGGCAAGGTTGTGCCACCTAGCAAGCACAACATGATTAAGCAAAGTACAACAAGGCTTAAAGTACGACGTGCCACAATAGCATAATGACACGTCACAAGCACGACGTTGATAGGTTGCAGGAGGTGTCAATTAAAGAAGTAATCAATACTGGCTCCTCAATAAGCACGAGTTGTCACGATTGTGTGATGACACCCAACAAGCACAACAATGCAAGTCCAAACTGTCGCTAAAAATCATCATCATCATCACTTTTCTCTCAACCAACAAGTAATATTTTAAGCACCTCTAAAATTTTGGGGTGTTGCAACGTGCACTCAACACCACAAGATTTTTAATTTTGGAATTGAGCATCCTAAACTTTTTGACTAGTGTTCAACTTACCAATTGGCAATAGAACTCAAAAGTTTTCAGTTGAGAAGGCAAATACATGACTTTATCGTTCAAATCCATTCTAGAGTTTCCGCCATTCCCCAATCGGAGGCGAACTTAAATATACTACTTCAAAATATGTTGCTTACAAGAAATATAATACAAAATTATTTTTCAAAGATCTAACCTCAAAAGACGTGATCAGAGCTCTGAAATGAAATTTAAATCAAAGTACTCGAA
>JAVXUP010003152.1:0-83119 GCA_033070095.1 Escallonia herrerae | reverse complement strand
AAAACCTTTGCAAAATAACTCGCCTTTTGTCACAAAAGACCTGACCAATTTTCATTTGATAAATCGGGCTGAGCTACGGTCAGGAGGTAGAATCCCATGAGATAAGTATTGGATGAAAGGCTGGCACCAGTCACCCTCAACATTGATCACTAAAGCTTTCGCATTGTCTGGCTCATATAGGCATGCGGGACAAGCGCGTTGTATATCCGAAGCATCCTTGGCAATGGATGGCCAGAAGATACCCATGCGCTGCAGGCAGTGCTATAAAGGGGGACCATCGAGGCCACAACACTTTTGATGGCCAAGCTGAAGTTTATGCCGTGCCTCTCCCAGTGCCAAGCACAGGGCTAGAGTGCCTCCGGCACATTGTCGGTACAAGACATCTCCCAACATTAAATAGTCCGTGAGAATAGATGCATGAGCGATGGATGGTGTCTTGAGTTGGTCGACGATCTGCTGCCTCCAATCGTTGGCCGTAACGTCCTTTGGTATTAAGTTCAATGTTGTGTAGGGTTCGGTCTACTTGATAATAGTTAGCATCCGTTGTTCTCCATCAACCTCTATCTTTGAAGCGATCGTAGCCAAGCTGTCCGCATGTTTATTGTGGCAGCTGTACAGGGGCATGGGTGGGTGGGCGAGACATGTCCACCACTTGGCCTGTGGTTTGGTGCTGCTCAGGTGGATAAGGATTAGGTTCCATCTCGATGGAGTCATGAGTTTCAGAGGAGCTTCTTGCCGGTACCGGACGGGATGGCATGACAGCAGGGATAATCTAATGCAACACTGGCCTGAGTTCCATGTGCAGCCTGCGGGATGGCACTGTAGAAGGAGATGTATCGACTACAGGTGACGAGGGTGTCGCGAGTCCCGCCAAGGGTTTGGATACTCGAGGTGACGGTGGTTGCGACACTGGGGCCTGGGCGGCGTCAAGAGCTGGCCCAGGTCTTGAAGGCTAGATTGATGGAGCAGCCTGCTACGAGGCCAATGCCTGTATGGATCGTTGCATCTCCATGATGGCGGCTAATAGAGTGGCCTACGAATCTTACAGATTGGTGATGGTTGGAGTGAGTTGCTGGATGGCTGCACTTATAACCACTTGCACGTCGGGTGTAGTGGTTGGTGGCTGGTCGTGGAGTCGCGTGGCGCTAGTCTCTTCCTGATCACCAGGGTGGTGTTCTTCTTGCACAGTAGGGTTGGGGCCTTGGCTGGTTGTCTTGGTAGCTCACCGTTGTATATGCATGATGTCCAAGTTTGGAAGATATGCAGACTGCAATACGATGCTCACCTCCCAGCAGAGTCGCCAAAATTATGCCAAGGAAAGTGGGTTTGTACCTACGTGGAGGTGCCACAAAGGCTGCAGTCCGAGTCAGCTTCGAAGTATGCAAAGTGAGAGAGTGAGGGTGGAGTAAAGGCAGAGAGCAAGGCTCCCCAGACAGGCCGTGAGGGCTGGCAGTGCTATGCAGACAAGGCGAAGATGAATAGGGCTGGCTACCGACAATCCAAACTAGGGTCAGCGTCAGGGGTGCAGCGTCAAGGGTCCGAATGTGTTTCTCTCTCTAGAATTCCAGAGAGAATAAGTTTTAGAGAGAGAAAGTGAAAAATGTCAAATGAGAGAGTTTTGTTAAAAATGAAATTCGAGGTCCTCTATTTATAGGAAAAAATGTGCCGGTGTCATCAGCTGACACGTGTTACCCCTGGGAGTGACACGTCAGAAGGGGGTCCACAAATATCGGTTCTTCATACGACTGTCGGTTCTAAATTTGCACTGCCTTGCCCCGCAAAACATCTATCTACTTGTCTGAGAAGACTGAAGACACCATGACGGCATGATCAGAGTAAGCCCGTTGCCCCAACTACCGGTCCAAGACCTTATTGAATCCCACAAGGTGCGTCAAGAGACGTGTAAAGAACCTGACAGTGGCAAGTGTTGCTCCTGTAACCAACAGCGAGGTAGACTAGGCGCGATGCTCTCCAAAGACCTGTTCCCGTTCCGGAATGACCCGGGGGTCATCATCCTGGGGGCACCGATGATCACCGGTAACGTGAGTGGACATGGTCGCAGCTCAGTGCCCAGTGTCACGCAAGTCACCACAGGCGACGATAGCTTTGTGGTAACGAGCCTATCCCGCTACGAGGGGTCTCATGCCGGAGCACTATAAATGGAGCCCCTCGGAATGAAGACTGCGATGGCTTCTAGGGGTAGTGAGCCCATCCCACTGCGAGGGGTCTTCATGCCGGAGCACTACAAGTGGAGCCCCCAGAATGAAGGCGGTGATAGCTTTGTGGTAACGAGCCTATCCCGCTGCGAGGGGTCCTTGTGCTGGAGCACTACGAACTGAGCCCCTGGAATGAAGATGGCGATAGCTTTGTGGTAACGAGCCTATCTCGCTGTGAGGGGTCCTCGTGCCAGAGCACTACAAACGGAGCCCCCGAAATGAAGACGGCGATGGCTTCTATGGTAGCGAGCCCATTCTACTGTGAGGGGTCCTCGTGCCAGAGCACTAAGAATAGAGCCCCCCGAATGAAGGCGGCGATAGCTTTGTGGTAACGAGCCTATCCCGCTGCGAGGGGTCCTCATGCCAGAGCACTACGAACTGAGCCCCTCGGAATGCTGCACACTCCGGAGAGTGGGTCGGAGCATGTTCCACGTCCATGGAAGGGGCGCATGGTGTGGTGAATAAGAGTGGTGCCCGGGGGCCTGTAACATGATTGTGGCGCACGGGCGTGGCGACGACCGTCGGGAGACAATACCTGGTGCTAGGGGCACATGTGATGGAAGTGGCGCATGGGCACGGTCATGGTGTCGGGGACACTGTAGTGTGACAGAGAGCCAGGGGACACGGCTGTATCAGCAGTGGTACATGGGCTCGGCGGGGTGTCAAAAATGGTGCACGGGACGGGCGACGGTCATCGCGACGACGGCGTACGGGCAACAACGGGCGCCGTACGGTCACGGTGATAAGTGAGCATTGTAGACCGTAGTGCGTGAATGAGAAGCAAAAGGGAGCGTCAGTAGCCCCCCATGACTAGGGTGGCTGACCCCCCAAAGAGGGTGGCCAACCCCCCTTTAAAGGGAGTGGCCGAGCCTTCCTTAAAGGGGGTGGCCAACCCCCCCCCTTAGGGAGGTGGCCGACCCCCTCTTTAAAAAGGTGGCCGACCCCCTTTAAGGAGTGGCCGTAAGGGGGAAGGCGTCAAGTCCAAGTTCGCATATTTTCTAAGTGTTGGTGGCGCCGATGTCGTTACGATGGCGACAAAAATAGTTTTAGTCATACAGACTATCAATGAAAAATGCACGTGACTTGAGCGTGCGCATTTTGGCCAGTCGACAGCATTGAAAAGTTGACTGTTGATTATGTGATGTGTGGTGCAAAAATGGGACCCCTGGTGAGCCCTTGGGTGTGACCAGAATAGGTTGGGAACACAAGCCAAGTCAAATGTTGCGACGATCGGAGGCAAATGTTGGATGCATTTCATCAAAGTGTTGCTACCCAGAGAATTAGCTGGATGGCAATAGATGCCATCTTTCCGGCGTTTGGTGTCATGCCATGTCATGTCAGTTGCTATTTCGAGTGACATGTAGAACCTTTGTAAACTTTGAATTAGTGGAAAGTGCCGTAACTGTTTAACAGCAACTCTCTGAACTTTGACTTAGAAGATTCTGCTACATCCTAATCTACCGGCTAACCTGTTCTCGTTCCAATACAACATGCAATTATTTGGATGAGCATCAATCTTTTGAGATAATTAAATCATAGGTCATCAGTCATCTTATTAATTTTGTAGAAGTTATTTGGCAATTTCTCATCGATAGGAAGTATCGCTTCCAAACTGGCTATCAACTTGTCAAATGACTTGTAACTCCATTTACTGGTACACTTCAAAGTAAAAAAGCCAGACGATGAAAGACAACTTAGTCTCAGACTTGCATCCTGGATATATTTCTTGGTTTGCTTCATTCATGTACATCTCAAAATTTACGGCTTTGGTGCAAGGATCGTCTTGAAATTTATTTTTGAAGACGTCATTTACCAGTTCGGGTATTAAATTAACTTTGGCATCGACTTCGTTCATGGCATCCTCATTATGAACATCATCATTAGGCGCCCGATTAGCTTCACCTTCAACCTCCCCATGTTCAGTCCATATCCGATAGTGGCTTGCAAAGCCTCTCCTAACCAAATGTTCCTCCACTATGTCCCGATTTTGAAATAAAAAGGTGACACACTTCGTACAAGGACACAAAATCTCTCCTGAAGTTGTACTCACATTATCAAATGCAAAATCAAGAACACTATTAACGTCTTGGTAGTAAGCCGCAGATGCCCTATGGAGGTATGACCATTCTTTGTCCCTAGTATCTTCCTTCATGCAATTTATAACCTATTTAGAACTAATCTCATAGATGCACCTCTGAAAACATGAAGAATTAAGTTGATGTTACACGAGAACATAACACCAAGAATGTCAAAGGTGTTTGCATGTCAACACACTCATTTCTTAAATATTTTATTCCGACGACTATAATCTCACCGAAAAATTAAGGTAAACCAAATTGATTCACTTCTTTCTTGTGTATATACATATGTAGCACCGAACACAGTTGTTCTACATTTTTACATTCTTGTAACCTTTCTTTTCCTATGAGGCTGAAGAAGAATGACTTCTTCCTTAGTTTTTCTGTCGTATTCAAACCTTCATTTCCATATTTGTTAAAAAAACAATAGCTTGGCGACTGTCAATCACACTAAATATTTCGTTTCTCTCCCTCTAAACCAGCCTCTAGAGAGAAAGAATCACATTTACTCTTACGAACTTTACCATTTCTTTTGTCACCTCGCTTTCCATTTAAGTTGTGCTTTTGTTTAGCCATTTGAGTTTTCTCTGGAACGAATTAGAATTGAGTAAAATATCAAAAGTACTAAAGTACTAAAGCCAAAGACCACTTGTTCAATTAGGACTAAATATGTTCCAAAATAATTAGGCACTACATAGAAATAAAGCAAAAGAACAGTTGTTGAGTATAGACATGCTCCAAAAAGTGACTTGAGATATAGCAAAAAAATAAAAACAGCACATCAGTACATCGACCAACATTAAAAACATCTATTAGACAAATAAAGCACAAAGTATCCAAGTTACCAATTTTTTAGTAACTTTTGCATTACCAAAGAAGAAGTTCCATACTCTAACAATGCCAATTAGAAAAGTGTAACAATAGCATATTCTGATATCAACTGGTGGGGACGAAATGCTTCAATACAAATGGAAACGCATGTCTTAGTAGTAAAATAATATTTTAAAGCAAACTTCACATTCTAAAAACTAGATAGGTTTAACCTCAATTTTGAATAGAAATACAGGATCAGCGAGAGTTGGTGGTAGGTTGTGCTGACAACTAAAAATTAGTGTGTAATAGCAGTTACTTTGCATTTTTTTCATAAATCCATAGCGTGGACAGAAAATGTACACATATTTCCTTTTCCTGCCTTGCGTGCAGCATACATTAAGCAACGACCAAAATCTACTCTAATTAGTGTCTCTTCATTACACTACAAATAGCCGATAGTATTTACCTTTTCCTGCCAAGTTTGCTGGAAATATATTCAAGTAGTATTCTGCAGCATACATTAAGCAACGACCAAAATCTACTCTAATTAGTGTCTCTTCATTACTTTACTGTATGCCTTGCAAATACTGCCTTAGGTAGTCAGATATACAGCATGACAAATCACTGGGTGTCCCGGTAGCAAGTATTAAACTACACATAGAAAAGGAAGAGAAGTACAACAGTTAAAAAGGACAACCAAGTTTGTTTACTTATAACAAAACAAGTTGGTGAAACTCTTTGGGAATTGAGTCATTCGGCTAGGGAAAATATCTACTACTATCATAGAATTCTCGTGGCATACAAGGGGGACAAACACTCGGGGCTTAGAGAAATACAACACAAATTGTTTTACAAAGAGCTACTCTAAACATACTTATAAGCAAGTATCAATATGGACATCAAAACTTATTATTAGACCATTTAGATGGTGTATCACCTGCACGATTGCATTTGCAAGAGATGGAGTTCACAAGTTGTGGGTGTTCAAAACTGATAAGCCTCACACACCAACTAGCTAAACTGGGAAACGGCCAACTAGAGACAGTGGTCTTGCCGCGCAACCAGCAACAGCGGCCTTGCGCTGCCACCATATATACTTCTTAACCCAAATCTTTACCTCCACAAGTCCAACCACTACCTCCAACCTAACATAAACAGGTCACCAATTGTCTGATCGGAACCCAAATTGTGCAATTAGCTTCCATGCCTGAGTTATTACTCTTTGTTCAATGAATTTACCGCCGAAAGATCCACTTGAATGAGTAAATCAATGCAGCTATAGCCTTTTACCATTGCTTTAATCTCATGGTTATCTTCTCTGTGAACATCTCGTATTGGAGTTAATGGATAGGACATATACCTCCATTAAATATATAGGGTTAATTACACCCAAATTCCTGAGGTTTTGGTGAAATTACAGTCAAAGAAACTAAATTTCAAAAGGTAACAAACCGTGACAACAAACGTTAAAAAGGTATCACTTGTGTCCTTCCGTCAAGTATCCGTCCAAAATTTTTTTTTCTAATTTCATCGATACGTATTTTCAACATGATCCCTCTCAAGTTTATAACATGCCACCCTCCTGACCAAAAGAGAATTTGGCCATACAAAATTGGTATCAGAGCCTAATCAAAGGCGAGATTCAACCGAAAATCTCATGGAAATTTCTTGTTTATTAAATCATATGTCAGGAATTATACACTTAGACCATGGAGTTGGAAAAATTGAGATAATAGGTTTATTAAATCAAATAATGGACGTATCTCATGAAACTTTAAATATTTGTAGAACTCTAAATAAGATAACATCTCAGATATTAACTGAATTACACAATTCAGTTAAAGAGTTAAGAAGTGAAAATCACGTCCTAAACTCAGATAACTTCTTATCAAACTTTGGAAGTTATAACACTACCAATAAGTACTATAGCAACGAAACTTCATATGTATTTAAAGAAGTTATAGCATACAGTGGTAGCGGAGGAAAATCCTCTTCGAGTGGCTCAAAAGACACCAAAGATTCCGTAAAGGGAATGGGTGTAGAAGAAATAGAAAAAATAATAAACGACTACTTAGACAAAGTAGAAAAAGAAAAATCATTGAAAAAATCAATGATGGATGAAATAGATCCAACTGTTCTAAAAGAACAGCAATATAAGCAAGAAGAAAAAAGAGTCATATCAAAGGTAAATAAGGCGTTTTCTGATATGAATTTATGGAACGGAGAAACCGATCCAAACTATGTAGGAGCGTGGAATCCAGGATTAAATTTAGAAAGAAATTCTAAATTCAATAACGCCCCTATAAGGACAAATTTAAAACAAGAATTTGTTCCTAAAAATAGAAGAAATGAGCCCGTAAATCAATACGGCATATATCTTGATATCGATTGTATTTCAAATACTGAAGAAATAATCGATAATTGGGCACAAAGAATTGCCATAATAGATGGTAATTTAACAGAAAGACATGCTATGAAATATTTTATTCGAGCAACCCTGTGAGGAAACGCAGCTAGGTTCTAGAATAGCATAGCAGATAACGAAATGATAATTGAAGCACAAAGCAAGCTTAACATTTCTGAAGAATGGATAATGTTTTATGCAGATAACCTCAAACGAGAGTTCTGCGGGATATCTATAAATAACATAGGTATTCAAGAAAAAAGTGCTTTCACAAATTTGACAAAACTACAGATATGTGATATGTGCTATTTTAAAATTTACACCTGTGAATTTAAAAAATATTTTTACAAGTTAGAACTTAGAGACAGCCTCCATTGGCAAAAGCAATTTATTGCCAAACTTCCTAAACCATGGGAAGAGTGAGCAGAAAAAGAATATACTAAACTCCTAAACGACGAAATGCTTTGCGATTCCTTAGGAGGAAGGATTGCAGCTGTAGAAGAAGTTCTGAAGAAATATTGTACTGAAGGACAGGCAATAAAAGATATGAAAAAAGCTCATATAAGTTATGACTGTTGTTCTAAAGTCGATAACATGGTAAACAGTTATGGATGTGAAAAGAAGCCAAACTTCACGAAGAAAAAATTCGAAAAGAAGAGGTTCGGAAAAGAAAAAAGATATGTGAAGAAATAGAAAAAAATTTAGAAAAGAAAATTTAATCCATCAAGAGAAAAAACCAAAACCATGGGGAAGATATATTAGAAAGAAATCTAATATTTCGTATAAAAAGCCTTATGTCCAAAAGAAAAATCACCAGAGGAATGTGATTGTTGCTGGTTATGTAGCTAAAAAGGACATTATGCAAATAAATGCCCAAGTAAGAAGAGAAAACAAAATATAAGATCTTTCTTAATTGCTGAAGAAAGATATGAGCCAGCATGGGGATATGAATTAGATTCTGAAGACGAAGCAGAAGAGCTTATTTCAGAATACGACTACGAATCTGATGATGAAACAACATCAGATGATGAAAAAAGTTTAAACAAGACTTTAAAAAGCGTAGGCACGATCTTCATGATGTCAGAAACTTACGACCATGAAGAAGAAATGATTCCTTTATCTAATAACATAATTAATCAGAGTGAATCAATTGAGGAAGAAACTTCCGATTCTACTATAAGCCATTGGGAGATGCCTAAAATCAGGGTTGGAGAAATATACAAAAACTCTATATTCAGATTTAGGAGTAAGATGAATGTAGAGATTTCCGAAGGAGAAATCTCGGTAGGTCAAACCGAAGAGAGAATACTAGACATTCCTTTCTTTAAGGCAGATAAGGCAAAACAATACCTTAGAAAAGGATATCATTATGTTCATATTGGAATGATACAAGTTAGTCTTTGTCTATTATTCATAGATGGCAGAGATACACCAGTAATCTGTTGTTTAACAGATAATCGGTGAAAAGCTTTTGAAAAAGCCCTAATTGGGGGTATCCAAAGTAACTTGTATAACGGACCAGTTTGGTTTAAAACTACACCAAACTACTTCATGTCTTTAAAAGATCCATATTTAATAAAGCTTTAGGACTGAGAATTCAGACTCAAGGTATGACAGAACTACGAGAAGTCTGCAAAAATATTGCAGTACAATATTGTCTAGTCTGCAGAGTGGTAAATACCACAAATCCACTAAGTAAAATGCTAAACAGCGAAGTGGAATAATTTGAACAAACAAGTAGTAATGTCCAAGCCATAAAAGCACGGAAGATAAATCCAAAACAACTATCATGGCCTAAAAAATGGGTGATAGGAGAAGGACTCGCTAGTAAACAACTAGAACAAATGCACATTAGAGAAAATAAAGGTGTTGTTATCCTTGAAGAACCAAGAAGACATTATGTCTCTTTGATACCTTCCTCGTCTACAAATCCGAAAGGCAAAGGAAATGACAAAATGGTAGAAGAAGCTATCAAAGAAGAAGACAGTTCTGATGAAGAAGTCATAGGGTACAAAACAGTTACTATTCCAATCAGACGAAGTATGTCATCAATAAGTAGAAACCATACATGTAATGACCACAACATTAGTAAATGACACTATCAAGAAAAAACTTAAAGAAAAGGGCTTGACAAGATATGAGCTTGATAAAGGAATTCAAGACATTTTGAGTATTATCAAAAAGAAAAGAAGGTCCGAAAAAATGAATAATAAACGGATGTCGGTAAGTCCAAACAATTCTTATATAGAATTAAGTTTCAACTTTCAGGGTTATCATCCTTTTAAAATAGATGCTTTAGTAGATACTGGAGCATCTTATTGCCTGTCACAACCAGGAATTTTACCCTCTGAAAAATGAATCAAAACAGATCAATTCATGAACATGCGAATGGCAAATGGCGATGAGTTCGAACCAGAATATGAAGCATATCATATTCTGGTCCTAATAAATGGAAAACAATTCATTATAGAGCAATTAATCCAATTCGACAACTTAGATGGCGATTTTTTTAATAGGAAATGCTTTCCTCAAACAAGTTGAAAATCGACCATTTATTCAGGAAGAATTTCATATTGAGATACAACGTCAAAAAAATTCGTTGTTAAAATATGCCAAAAATCTAAATTTGGCTTTCGTCCAGAAAAACTAGGAGAAATCCAAAAACATATCCAGAGTGACTCTCTCTACGCAGCCCAGCGTGGTGAAGAAAACAAAACAGACTCATGGAAAAGATCACTTGAAGAAGAAGTAAATAAGGAAGAGTTATCTAACAAAGAAGTAACCAAAGAAGATGACAGTTGGGTTAAAGAAATAAACCAACATTATCAATGCAAACAAGGAAAAGAAATTCCTAGTCTTGATAGTATAAAAAAGATGTTAGAAAATAATTTTAGTGAAGACCTGCTAAAATTATGAGAAAAAGATAAACCTTGGACGACATTAACCCTCAAATATAAAGATTATGTTGTTAACGTAAAACCAATGCAACATAGTCTTGAAATGCTTCAGGAATTTGAAAGACAGATTCCTGTAATACTAAAACAAGGGTTAATAAGACCTAGCGAGAGTCCTCATTCAAGTCCAGCTTTCATGGTAAAAAATCATGAGAACAGGTTAGAGGAAAAGCCAGATTAGTCATAGACTATAGAGCTTTAAATACAGCAACAGTCAAAGATGGCTATAAAATTCCAAACAAAGATATGCTGATAAACAAAATCTAGCTAGCCAACTTTTTCTCAAAGTTTGACTTAAAAGTGGATATTGGCAAATCAAAATTGAAGAATCATCAATTCCATTAACTGCCTTTAGTGCACCACAAGGGCACTATGAATGGACGGTGTTACCATTCGGATTAAAAAATGCTCCACCTTTATTCTAAAGAATGATGGATAACATTTTTAGAAAGCACAGAGATTACTGTGTGGTGTACATAGATGACATATTAGTATTCTCAAAAACCAGAGAAGAACATAGAAATCATCTAAAAAAGATAGCACAAGAATTCATTGACCATAGATTAGTACTATCACAAAAGAAATGTGAATGGGGGAACAAGCCACCATTAACTTTCTAGGATTAAGAATAGAAGACAATAGAAAAATTTTCCTTCAAGACCATATAGCTGAAAAAATAAAGCTATTTCCAGAACAAATCAATGGTGTAAAACAGCTTCAAAGATTTATTGGGTTGTTAAATTACGCGAGAAAATTCATCCCGAATTTATCAAACCTAATAGAAGCCTTAAGTAAAAAGCTTAGAAAAGGAAAATGGATATGGAAAGATGAAGATACCCAAAATATTTTGTGGATAAAAAGTCAGGTTAAAAATCTGCCAAAATTAAGCATGCCTAAACAAAGAGACAAGTTAGTTCTATAAAATAAAAGTAATACCCCCTGATCAAGCTGAAGAACAGCTGTGTGGATACTGAAGTGAACCTTTAAAAATGTAGAAACTCGGTATCACATAAATGAAAAAGAATTTTTAACTATAAAACGTGGCATAAAATCTTTTTACATATTTCTAGTTTAAGAACACTTTCTTATCATAACAGATAATAGGTGTTTTAAAGCTTTCCTTGAAAGAGACCTAAGAGATGTTAGTCAAACAAGGCTTTATCGATGGTAACAATGGTTCAGTTATTATACTTTTGATGTAGAATACATCTCATTAACCAAAAAGGCACTTGCAGATAGCCTAACCAGGGAATTATGCTTTATGATGCAGGGAATTTTTGTTACCTCAAAAAAGACTACTCAAAAGGCCTTAAAGGAAAGGTATGAAGCAGGAGATCCTGAAGTCGGTCTACTGGGAGAACCATCAGGAAAATTCGACTACTACGTCCTTTACCCTAAAATGAAAGATGACAGTTCTTTGTCATTCGCAAATCCTCCCCCAGTAGCGGAAGAAGATGGTTAGAATTATCAACCCGAAAGCCCTAAAACAGGACGGTACAAAACTAAGCGTTCAAAACCAATGCATAAGTTTTGGAATAAAGAGAGTAAGGCTGAAACCTCGACAGCAAGGCGCCCTAAACAAATGGGCAAGAAAATAAAAAATTACTATCCTAACAACAAGGATTTAAAAAGAAAAGTGGCAACTAACAAAGATGAAAAATCTTCAAAGCAAAATGCTACCATAACACAAACCCATGATAATAAAACAAAAACGTTTTATGATCCAGGCTTATGTGAAGAGAGTAAAAAACTCTTTGGAAATGACTGCATTATCTGAGAAAAAATTACCGAAAAGAGTTACGAAGAACTATCAGTCAATTAACTGATTATGTTAATCACTTAGAAGAAAAGCTTAATATAAATAATAAAGAGAAGGAATGATAGTCATACAAGACAAGGAAGAAATAATTTGATTGCTAAAAGAACTAGAATCACTGCTCCCATCTGATATCACTACAAAAATAAAAGAACTAGCTAGGAAGGAGAATGAACACAAAGAGATCCTTCGCAAACCAGAAATGAAGGCATTCTTGAATTGGGATTATGGATGGCCAAGCCTCACATTACCATCAGACAAAGTTGATCTTAAATGGATTGAACATGGATTCGTAGACACATTCAAAATAAATCGAGATGATTATCGACTCATCGATAGTCTCCCGGCTATAGTTAGATATGCTCTTGGACTTATGGGATTTAGTCCACAGATTATCACAGTCCAAATGTTGTCAACACTGGCAGAAAGAAGCGAAACCAAATTCTACCAACCATACCAGATTTGGTTCATTTATCGATTCGCTAATAAAAAGTTAATGAATTTCTACCGACCACACAAGGATGAACTATGGAACACGTATGATCCGGAGAAAGACAAGATCGAAAGAATCAGTTGTGTTCATTCAACTATTGAAACCATGGTAGCCGATCCCATAGAAGCATGTTTCCGTGATGGACGAAGGATAGTAATCCTGAAGTGGTGTAGAGCATCCATAGAGCCTTCCAAACAAGGTCAAGACCAGGTAATCAGACTCTATGAACATTTCAACAGCCAAGGAGAAGAAGAACTTGATCTACCTAGCCAAACTTTTGAGCTGTACAAGAAGGTGCGGGACTACAGGATAGCCATGATAGAAATGGACATAATGGCCAGCGAAAAATGACAAAGCCAAGTAGAAAAGAGAATAAAGTTGTCTGCCATAATAAAAAAAGAAAATGACCCTACAGAAAATAATAGAGGATTTTCACTCTTGAAGAATCCTATGTGCCTGATCCTTTCATCTATAAAATGGGTCGAAGTAAGAGTTAGAAGGCAGAGAAAGTCTGAGAGAGTGTGAAGTGTGCTAAGTTTTAGAGTGTGCAACAATAGAAGGAACCCTTCCTTTTAATTACTCCTATGTAATATTTTTTTCCAGTATATATATATATATATATATATATATATATATATATATATATATATATATATATATATATATTACCGTCTATCCATCCGCTACATTTACATTATGTAGCGGACGAGTAGCCAGACAATATTTTTTTTCTTTCTCTGTCCTTCTTTCATTATACTTCTGACATCTCTCTCTCTCTCTCTCTCATTTCTCTCACTCTCCTTTCTCTCTCTCTCTCTCTATCTCTTATTTCTTGTTCCATTTCTAGTTTTGGCAATAACCTCAAGGCACCCATTGAAATGGTTGGACCGGTGGTTGTAATCCATTCTTGATTGGTGAACATATTGTAGAGAAACCATTATGAGGTACTCCCAAGCCGTGCAAGAGCTGGCCATGGAAATTTGCCACAAATTGGCTGCAAGTATGGGCCTGAAGAGTGATTTATTTAATGAATGGCCATGCCAACTTTGAATAAACAAATATACGTTCACTCCTGAAATGGTAGGATCACCTGTGGTGTAGATTCACATAGACGGGGGATTTCTTACCATATTGCAGGAGGATGAAAATGTTGGGGGCCTTGAAGTGATGGACAAGAAGTCCGGTGAGTTTATTCCCATCGATCCTTTACCGTGATTTCTTTTACTGAGCATTAATAGAACCCATAAAAGAAATCATGGTGAGAGAAAAGAAAGAGAAAGAAAAAGAAAGGAGAGAGAAAGTGTCATAAATTGATGAGAGAAATGAGAGAGAGAGAGGAAATAAAGAGAAAGGAGAGTGAGAGAAATGAGAGAGAGTGAGAGAGAGAAACATGTCAGAAGTATAATGAGAGGAAGGACAAAGAAAGAGAAAAAAAATAGTGTCTGACTACTCGTCCGCTACATAATGTAGCGGACGTACTTAAAAAAGCGCAAAAAAAATATCTGAACCGTCCACAGATCGCCCGTGGATGACCAGATCGCATTAGCAACTTAACTCTATTTGCTAGCACTATCAACAGATCATATATATATATATATATATATATATATATATATATATATATATATATATATATATATATATATAACTTTAAAATGAAATTTATCCAAAAACTCCCAAACTTTAGTCATTTTTCCCTCTTCATCTGAAATATTTTTAATATTACGAAAGGACCCCAAAACTGATTAGATCAAAGTCACAATATGAGTTGCTCAACAAAAATAAAATCTGGGGTGTTATAAAGGAAGTGTGTTACAAGCCTGAGAAAGCACAGCAAAATCTTGTTGCCTATCACACGCTGGGAACAACAGCGACAGTAAAAAGCAGTGGGTGGCAGAGAAGAGCAGGGGCATAGAGGAGCCGCGGTGATGGCAGCATGAGAGAGAAGGGGCAATTTCGTGTGAGAGTCAGAGAGAGATCAAATTGTTTATCATCGTATCTTTCGCCCCCTCCTAATTAACCCGCCAATTTTTTTTTCAATATCCATGGTTATGGGCTTTTATCATGCTTAATTTGTCTTGGATATAAGTTAACAATGTATTAATAACTTTTATGTAACATAAAGAATATATAAATAACCTTTGGTATATCGACACTTTTGTGAACGAACCATTATGTACTGCCAACTTTTTCGTTGCCATAAAGTGATGTCGACTTTTTCATTGCCGTAAAGTGACGTGTGCTTTCCGTGAAAGGAAAAGAAAAGAGAGGAATGAGATAACTCTCAGAATAGTGGAGGTGGGTGGGTTGTTGCTACCGTAGTTAAATTTACGAACATGAATAGATCTGCCACCATGCAGCAATGGCCGTCGGCTTATCACCACCATCATTGGTAATTAGTTGATGGAGATCGTAGTTTGGCGACCGATGGGTAGTGGAGATCGGCTTAGTGGCAGTAGTGGTATTGATTGGGGTAGTGGTAGCAATTACTGTCAAGCAGGCAGCGGAGAGCAATCGCTGGGCAGTGGAGGCAGGTTGGTGGTGATCGTAACCGGAGTGATTACAGTTTTTAAGTTTGTTGTTGTTGTATAGTGATGGCCGATGTTTATGACGTGAAAATGGATAGTTATTCGTTCAAAGATTAAAATCATAATTTTAGTCAATTTCCTTGTGGCAACTAATAATTGCTTTTTGAGAAAATTTAAAAATCTTAAAAAATTGGATTAAGACTATGAAACCCATTAGCTATCAATCGAATCCAAATACGGTTTATCAACAATTGTTGTCATAACAACACTTACGGCAATGGGCCCTTATGTTTTATTGAAATAACAATACTGTTATACCTCGAAAAATTTTCTTTTCCTCGTGCGAAATTATGATTTTAACCAAATAAGTTTGTGGTCTTTTTCAAAATATTAAGAAAATAGTTTTGAATTATTTCTAAAATTTTCGGTTGAAAGAAAGTGGTTTCATTCGAATCAAAATATTTGATGTTAAAGTTTTGGAGTCTGAAAGATTCGGTCGAAAGAAAATGGTTTTGCTTCAAATGAAAATGAGTTTTCTTTGAATGAAAATATTTTGCTTTGAAAGAAAATTATTTAAATCGTGTAGAGTGACTTTCTGAAGTTTTCATTTGAATTAAAAGTTTTAATTCGAATGAAAACCTGTTTTCGGTCGAATGCAAATAATTTTTTTTTTCTGAAGTTTTCATTTGAATTAAAAAGTTTTCATTAGAATGAAAACTCATTTTCGGTTGAATTGAAAAAAAAATTTGAACCATTTTCACTTATGTTGGTTTCGGTCGAATGAAACGATTATTTTCGGTCGAATGCAAACTTGATTTTTTTGTCCCATATAAATAATATTCTTTTTCCCTTGCGGTGAGAGAGAGAGAGAGAGAGAGAGAGAGAGAGAGAAGGCTTGGGAAGTTTGGGAATTCTAAGGTGGAGCTTAAGGATTTGTATTTCTTAAAGGCTTGATTTAAGGTAAGGGTTTATTTTTAAAATTTAAATCAGCGATGGACCAATTGCTCATGTAAGTCCTTAATTTCTTTTTAAAATCCGAACTTCTTCGAATTGAGTTAAGTGATTCTTTTTCTCCTTTTGCTTTGAGCTTTGTTATGAATAACTTGTTTTCAATGCTATGACTTGTGGAAATCAAATTCCGTCGAATTGGTTTGACCTCAGAATTTGCCATATTGATATCTTTTGTTTCTGTGATTAATGATTATCATTATTTCGTAAACTTTGTATAGTGCTTGAAATGGTCGGTATTTGATAATGGTTATCTTGAGATTTTTGTTTTGGTAACTTTATGAGCCATGTCACAGTGTATGTAACTTATTTCCGAGTTACCCATGTGGATTGAAACGTGAGCTAGCTCAGGACAGTTGAGCTAGAGATCGCGATCTTACTTTCTGAACCGGCCTTCTATGTCAGGAATGAAGTATCTAACCACTTTCTGAATGGCTCTCTAGTGTCCATCTCTGTATTCAGATATATTTTGACATTTGAAATCTGGTTTGATTATCCTTTCTGTTGAAACATTTTGTGCTTCCGAAATTTCGTTTCTCAAATGTTTTTGCTTTTGTTTGATTGGTCCTTTGAGCGACCTCACTGGGCATTTGGCTCATTCCCTTATTGTTTTCGCTTTCAGGTGATTGGTAGGTGGGATTTTGGATTTGAAGGGTTAGTTGTGTGACCAAGGGTTAGTTGCCTTATTTCAGAGTTAGTATTGATATTTAAGTGTAACAACTAAGACAAGTTGATATTACTTAGATTTTAAAATTTGAAACTCCGTGTTAGAGAAACTTTTGGATTGCATAAAAGCTTTGGGCCCCTATATTAGATATTGATGTATTTTGAAAATTATTAGTGCATGCTCTGACTGACCATTTGGGAGACTTTCGATATTGTAAGTTTTTCTCTGATTTCCGTTTGTCCGTCATTCACGTTCCGGGAATAATAATTTTTGGGGCGTGACAGAATGGTATTAAAACTTATGTTTGAGATTATGTAGACTCCTAAGCATAAGCTATATGTGATTGTGATTAAACCTTGAAAAGGTGTATTAAGTTTGAGAATTTATTTCATATTAGAGCATAAGATTCAGATTTGGCCATAAACATTAGATTTGGGTTGACTACGCAATCGTAGAATGAATGTTAATTGTCCTTATAATTCAGATATTTGCAGCATTAATCAAGGAGAATAATTGAAAGATAGGACTATGATCTTTAGATGTCTATGAGTAGCTCTATCAGATAGTGTTAAAGGTTATAATCTTAAGATATAAGTGATATGGTGACAGAGATTTTGTGTGGAATTTGAAAGGAAGATTTGGCATTACTAGATCATAATGCCCCCTTATTCAATTGTTTCGATATCCTTTTGCGAGCATCTAAGTGTTGAACCTAGAAATTTGAAACATATCTATATGTACATACCTTTATAGAACCCTGTGGTGACCCTTATGGTTTATAATCTTTGCCCCATCAATATTGATTACGGATATTTAAGAGTTGACATAATTTTCTGGATATGAAACACTTTGATGTTATTTTGGGGGCATCCACTGATTTGTCTTCCAATAATGCCAAGATGGATTGCTTTAGAAAAGAAGATGATTATGATCTTCTGACGAATAATTCTGAAAATTAGAAGCTATCTGTAAAGACTGTGACTGAGAGATATAAATGATGTGATAATTTAAAGACTTAAAATTTTGGTGGATGTGTGATATATGTAAAATTAAGAATAATATATCTTTCTCTGGGATAAATTTGATAATAGATTGAGCTGGTTTGCTTTGAGGTATCAGGGTGCACAACGAAAGGGTGGTGGCCTTTGGTATGACGAGTAAGTGCTTATTGATATTGGTTATTCATATTGGCTAAGTCGATGTAAGGTGCTTCAAATGTTATTTGATGGTTTTGATTTTGATGTTAGAATAAAATTAGATGAGGGAAAATATTGATCATTAGGTGATCTCATAGTTTGGCATGTGAATTACATAGACACTATGTCACGACCCAAACCCACGGGCAGGCCCGTGAGCTAGGCACATGACCGGTCGCAGACCCAATGGACTCAAATCAAGGGCTCTGCCATGCCTTATTTAAACCTGTCAACAATTCTAAAATCATGCATTAATTAACACCATAATATGACTTCTAAAAGGTCCTTACAGATCTCCCCAAAATTATCTCTACTAAATTCCTCCATAATGACTAGTATAAGTTATTTAAAGGAAACCTCATGGAGTTAAGCTACAAACAATTCTAGAAATAAACCAGCAGTATCATAATTTCTCAAGGAACTTAATTCAGCCTCCTAACAAGCATCTCCCGCGGCTTCATTCTTATTTCCCTCGCAATACTCATGTTCATCTAGTTGATCGCCTGAAAACATTTATAAAAGGGGGTGAGCTTGGGGCTCAGTAAGTACACATACCACATTCCTAAAATAGGTTTTGGGATTCATAAAAGCATACAATGGTTTCTCTTCAATTTAAAACTGGTAAACATTTTCATAAGAGTTATTATACATGTATCTACTTTATGAAGGCAATTCATCCAAGATTCACAGTAACGATGCATGACATCAAGAAGGCTCATTAACAACTATCACAGTTCATCATAACATAGGTATGCTGTGGTCAGCGTACATTCTCCCTGGCTTGGGCCCACAATCCCTCCTTCGTCTGGGATACATATTGGTGTGGACGCAAGGGCGCACCACGAGCAACAGTACTGTGCGTCAACATATTGTCCCGTTGACCAGGACCCAACAATCCAACTTTCCCCCGTGGATATAGGGCGCAACAACCAAGCCAGAATACCGTCTCATTCAACATATATGAGCCAACTTTAAAACACTACTCATAGAAAACATTCCATGGCATTTTTGATGTATTTTATCATCAAACAATTTACACAAAAGCAGTAGCGTGCAAAAGGCTTTAAACTTTTAATTGAACAATTCATTGTACATATACGTAGATGGAAAATAGGGTATACGGAGGAATATGGCAAGAGTACTTACCTTGCTCGAAATCTGCTTCTGGTATTTGCTCAAATGCCTGTCTTAGGTCTTGATTATCAAAACCTAAATAGCAAATCATATGGATGTCATTCATTATCACTCGAGCATGTTTAGGTGTTAAGTTTCAGTTAGATGAGTAAGACTTTTATCCAACCGTCCCTCGACTTATGTATAATTACCTATTTTCCCCCAATGACTAAAGTACCTTATCCTCCTTGATACAACCTAAAAGAGTCCTTTTTAAACCACTGATGGGTATTTCGAACATGAATGGTCGTTCCGAAATTTCCCGCTTGAAACTCTAAACTGATCATTCAATTGAGCGCCAATGCTCAAGCCCCAAAAATATAACAAACGGCACTGGAATGCCCCGAAATTTCAGACACTCAAGCGTCACCATCATTTTAGATTACTATAAAATTCTAGGCTAAAAATAATTTTGTTTACTATGCTAAATAATTCCAAAAACTTGTTTTAAGAATAATTTGTTTGAGACACTTTCCATGCCCCGAAAAATCTGAGAAATGACATGTTGTGGTTCACAAAAATAAGGAAAGTTTCTGTTTTGTACTTTTGCTAATTTTGTCCAGAAGAGGTTCTTAAAATAATTTTGTAAACTGTTGTAATAGTGAAGCATTACTTGATAATCGTTTGGGCGCTACGCCGCTAACGATGCTAACATAGCGAACGACTTTAAAAATTTTCAAAACTTTAGAAACTACCTTATATTAGCTATATAAGATTATTGTAGGAGTTTCAGAATTTAATAACTTAATTTATTATTCTAAAATACACTGAAGTCTCTATCACGAATAAAATTATTTAACATGCTTCCCGAGTTCCAAAAAATCTAAAATTTTTACTGTGTGTAGGTCTTGAGAAATAAACCTAAGTTACTTCTTTGAGATTTGTCCAAACAATTTTATAGATATATTTTAAAATTTTGAAAAGAGACTGCTGGAATAGGGTACCTTTTTAGCGACACTTTTGAGCCCAACTTCAAATTATGAACTTTCCCTCTCTCTACGCGCAGAACCATCTTCCTCTCCACCTAACAGCCCCAAACCCACATATATACATGTATGTAAGTCACTTGAATGCTCCATACCCATTAGTTTACATCTCACATACACTACACTGCTATTCCAAAACTCAAAAACCTCATCACCACAACTTCTTAATCTCCATTAAAGCTACTGCCCAGCTTGTTCTTCTTTGCCAAAATTCATTCTTTTACAACAACTACTCACAGAATACACACACACACACTATTCACCAATATTCATGTTATATACACACCCCAAAACTTACCCTAAACACACACCATTCAAGTACCCCAAACCACACTTATATATATATGAATACACCCATCATTCACGCCAACACCCATGCACCTGTTGACTCCTTGGTTTTCACCTCTCATCAATTCACCTACATTTTCCATCACCCTCCAAAGCTACTGACTTGGCTTCATTTTTCCCTTTTTGCCCAAGCCATAATCTTCCAAACCAAGTCATAACATAACAAAACAAATTTTCATATACCTTATACATGTACCAGCCTCTCCTCCTTACTGTCGAGACACAAAACTCCCATGAACAACTACACACCACCTTGTTCTCAACACAACTCCCACCCGTTGCCTTGCGGCAGTGGGTTTATACTTCACCACTTCGTCCCATAAATACACCCATTACACAAGCACACATACAGCAGTTGCAAGCGGTCCTTGGCAGCCTCACTCCACCGCACCTTCTCTTGCTCCTTTCATTCATGGCACACTCACTCCACACGTATATGCTGCCCACGGCAGCCTTGCTCTTTAGTCCGCTGCCTCATGGCAGTGTGCTCTTCTGCCGCAAGAATCTCACTCCCGTTGTAACCAACTAACTCAATCTAAAAACACCTAGCCTAATATTATATATACACACAGAAGATATATGCACGCTCAACCCTCTGCGTAAACCCCATAACCACTCTAACATAGATTGATTCATAGAGAAGGTGAGGATCTTACCGATAGTTCTGCCAGAAAAGTAAATACCTTCCTTTGCTCTTTCTTCTGCCCGAAATTCTTCCTTTACTCTCCCCCTCTCAGCTTTGCCGTTTCCAGACGTGTGGCCGCTTAGGGTCGGCTGACCCATGAAGTGTGTGTGTGTGTGTGTATATATATATATATATATATATATATATATATATATATATATATATATATATATATGGCAACCCTAGGTTGCAGAATTACAACAAATCCCCCCTAACTATATCCAAGTCCTTTAAATTCTATTCGGCACTTTATGGTTGCAAAAATGTCCATCATCATTATTTATGAAAAATTTCGTATTATAGAGAACTTAACGGTTTATTATATATATATATATATATATATATATATATATATATATATAACAACCCTAGGTTGCAGAATTACAACAAATCCCCCTAACTATATCCAAGTCCTTTAAATTCCATTCGGCACTTTATGGTTGCAAAAATGTCCATCATCATTATTTATGAAAGATTTCGTATTAAGAGAACTTAACGGTTTATTACTTAACCGGCTACACTAATTTGTTGCGAAGGCGTGTTAATAAAGTATCAACGTTAATTATCTAAAATAAAAATGTTGCTAAAGAATTTCAAGAAAAAGGAAATCAGTTAACGCTAATCCTTGTCAAGGACATTAATTAATATCAATAATATATGTTATTGTCACATTTTTCTTATGATTCTAAAATTGTCGCTATAAGTCGCTAATTACAATACTAGTGTTAAGTAAAAAGTATCGATGCTAACTATAAAAATGTCGCTAAAGATTCAAAGGAACGTCACTGATAGAAATTGTTGCTAAAGTAATAATAACCGGCTAACCCTAAGTTCGGGATATTACACACTATGTCATTGTAATTTTAGTTAAGTCTTAGATTTTGAGTTTGTGATCTTTTGTAATTGAAAAATATGGGCAAGAAGTTGAGCTTGATGTTGCCTTAAGAAATCGTGTGTTTGAAGCAGTGTTATTAGAGGCGCGCTTAGGCGCAAGGCGCAGCTAGGCCCACAAAGCGCGCCTCGCCTAGGCCTAAGCGCAACGCCTTCAATAAGGCGTGCGCCTTGTGCGCCCAGGCGCTCAGGCGCATAGCGGGGCGGGAGGCGCAAAGCTAGGCGCACGATGTGTAACCGTTCGATTTGGCTTCTTGTCTTCACGTGGACCGTTGATTTCTCTTTTAGTATTTTACCCTTTTTGTCTTTACCAAGTCAAAACACTTTTTTTAAGACTAAAATATAAAACCTAACTAATTTGTTAGTGATAAAACACTTTTTATCGCTAATTGCTCATCAACTACGTTAACCTTTCTGTGAAAGCTGTTAAAGACAGAGTACACATGGCTAAATTAGGAGACCTAACTGATTTGTTAGCTTCACTTTATATTGTTCATAAGGCCAAAGCTCGATCTTGAGAAAAGATTTAAATTTTTAGTCCCTATATTATGCTCATTCTCATTGAGATCGATCTAATTTTTAAAAGCAGAATTTATTTTTATTGTTGGAAGCTTGTTAAATTAGAATGTTGGTATTTGAAACTTTCTCTAATGTTTAGAAGTTTGTTAATTGTCATGTTCTAAATTTTTTTTATTTAATGCACTTTTATTTATTTATTTTTATATATTTTAATATTGCGTCTTGCTTCGAAAAGGCGCGCGCTTGCGCCTTGGCTCCAGGGACCTTTTGCGCCTCAGGTGCGCTTGCACTTTTAATAACTATGGTTTGAAGTAATAAAATATTTTTGAGTATAGAATTTTGGTATATTCAATGTTGGTGATTTGATCATAGATAATCATATTTGAAAATCTAATAGTGTGGGTGAAGCATTGGGTGGAAGGCGTACCAATAATTTAGTAACTTTAGTTATAAGTTACACTCAGTTGTCAGCAAAACGTTATTAAGAGCGTATTGAAATGGCTCTATTTGTGACTTTGTACGAGCGTAAATTTTGATTTGAAGATTTTGGAGTATAAATCCTCTGTAATTAGTATGAAGATTAGTTATTACTTTTGGTAAACGTTGAAGTTAAGCGTGTCAATGTTAGGCATTGCACCTAGGTTATGGTTTGATATATTATCACAATGGCGCAACGTGAGCCTGTCGATATTATATTAGTTTTAGATGATTTAAATTTTGATTTGAGTAACTTAATTCAACGTGTTTAATTTGTTAGCCAAGTATAAATACTTTGAGGAGCAATCTGAATATATTTTGGGGTGGTGATGACAATGGAAGTTAAAAACTTAAATTTGAATTTCGTAAAACACGTCATATGAGATGAGAAATTGCTTAGTATTTGGTACATTTCAGACTTGAAGTTAAGCGTGTGATCCAGATTATGTAAAGTATACTTTTGATATATTATCAGAGTAGCGCAGTGGTGGCGTTATGTATTGGAGATTGATTTCATTGTTGCAATTTGAATAACGTAATTTTAGCTCAGTTCATTTTGTACGCTAGTTAAACCATGCATGTTTTGAAATTAGGATTTCAGTTAATAGTATGAGGAATGTATTGACTCGTGCTGGAAAGCAAGAAGTTAGTTGATGATTAAGGAAAGTTTTCTATTCCAAGGACGGAATTCTTTTAAGGAGGGGAGAATGTTATACCCCATTGTTTCGAAATTTTTCTATTTCCTTGATGATTAAGGAAATTATGATTTTAAGGAAATGGTTTGTGGAAATTATGATTTTAAAATATTAAAAAATAGTTTGGGATTATTTATGAAATTTTCGGTCGAATGAAAGTGGTTTCATTCGAATCAAAATTATTTGATGTTAAAGTTTTGGAATCTAAAAGATTCGGTCGAAGGAAAATGGTTTTGCATCGAATGAAAATATTTTGCTTCAAACAAAAATTATTTAAAATGTGTAGAGTGACTTTATGAAGTTTTCATTTGAATGAAAACTTATTTTCGGTCGAATGCAAAACAAAAAAAAATAATATCTGAAGTTTCATTCAAATTAAAAAGTTTTCATTTGAATTAAAAGTTTTTATTTAAATGAAAACTCATTTTCACTGGTATTGAAAATAATTTTTTTTGAACTATTTTCACTTATGTTGGTTTCGGCCAAATGAAAACATTATTTTTCGGTTGAATGCAAGTTTGATTTTTTTATCCCATATAAATAGCATTTTTCCCTTTCTAGCCTTTTTCAGATTCTCTATTCCTTTTTCCCTTGCAGTGGAGCTTAAGGAAGAGAAGGCTTGATTTAAGGTAAGGGTTTATTTTCAAAATTAAGGTGGAGCTTAAGAATTTCTATTTCTCTAAGGCTTGAGTTAAGTGATTCTTCTTCTCCTTTTGTTTTGACTTTTGTTATGAATAGCTTGTTTTCAATGATATGACTTGTGGAAATCAAATTGCATCGAATTGGTTTGACCTCAGAATTTGCCACAGTGATATATTTTTTTTCAGTGATTAATGATTATTATTATTATTTTGTAAACTTTGTACAGTGTTTGACATGTTCGGTATTTGATAATGGTTATCTTGAGATTTTTGTTTTTGTAACTTTATGAGCCATGCCATAGTGTATGTGACTTATTTTCGACTTACCCACGTGAATTAAAACATGGGCTAGGTCAAGAAAGTTGAGCTAGAGATCGCGATCTTACTTTGTGAACCGGCCTCATATGTCAGGAATGACGTATATGACCACTTTTTAAATGGTTCTCTAGTGTTCATCTCCATACTCAGATATATTTTGAAATTTGAAATCTGGTTTGATTATCCTTTTTGTTGAAACATTTTGTGCTTCTGAAATTTCTTTTCTCAGATATTTTTACTTTTGTTTGATTGGTCCTTTGAGCGACCTTACTAGACATTTGGCTCATTCCCTTATTGTTTTTGCTTTTAGGTGATCAGTATGTGGGATTTTAGATTTGAAGGGCTAACTGTGTAACCAAGGGTTTGCGGCCTTATTCAGAGTTAGTATTGACATTTAAGTGTAACAACTAAGACAAGTTGATATTACTTAGATTTTAAATTTTGAAACTCAGGGTTGGAGAAACTTTTGGATTGTATAAAAGTTTTGGGCCCCTATGTTAGATATTGATATATTTTGAAAATTATTAGTGCATGCTCTGACTGACAGTTTGAGAGACTTTCGATATTGTTAGATTTTCTCTGATTTCTGTTTGTTCGTCATTCAGTTGAGGGAATAATAATTTTCAGGGCGTGACAAATACTTTTGTTGACCGGCCCTTGTAACCACTATCATAACAAACTTCTGCCCACAGGCCCTTGTGTACCGTTGAAATAACATGTACAATACTTTTGCTAACGGTTCCTTGTGTACTATTAGCATAACTACACTTGTGCCCACGAGCCCCTCTGCATCGTTGGCATAATAAAACTTGTGCCACAGATTCTTATTACCGTTGACATAACAACACTGTGTCTATCGGCCCTAGTGTACTGTTGACTTTTTCGTGACTATTGAATTGTTTTCATGTAGTGTTTTATTTTAATCTAAGAAGAAACATTAGTTCCTACCCGGGTTGTAAGAATCTTCCTTCAACTGTATATAGTGACAATTAATAACTGCTAAATGTTTCTAGTGACTTTTCTTTTAACACTTTCAGCGACAATTATTAGCAGTACTTTTTTAACGTCATTGCATAAAATTTACTAGAAACATTTAAAGTTTTCATTCTAAGAAAAGTACTCGTCAAGAGACAAAAGAAATTCACTTATCTACTGCAAGTTTACTAGCGACGGTAAATAGAAACCTTCAAAAACATTTTACAAGTAAACAGGGATAATCTTTTATTTCAGTAACATATATCGTCAGGTGCGGATCCCTGAACTAGTTTCCTGGCTCATAATAGCGAGCTAAATTCATATCCTGCCCTCTGACAAGTTGATCGGCTTCTTTCGTTTTCATTCATGGACATGCTTCCGATCCGTCCATATCTGCAACATCTAACATACTTTATTATTGCTAAACATCTCTGTAGTTGTCCCCTTAGTGAAAAATTAAGAGTTTCATAGTCGTCTAGATTGAGGAAAGGAGTAGAGGAAGTCCTTCGGCATAGGTGGGCACGCTATCACATACAATCTTCTCGCCGGGACTTGCAGTCTTCCACTTAAAAGTTTTGATCATGTTATGGATGAAAACCAGGATTTTGACTCTGGCATACTCTCTTCCGGGGCACATATGTAGTCCTGCTCCAAACGGAACGTACGTATATGGACAAAGTCCCTTGGCTTCATATCTTGAAGGCTTGAACCTCAGAGGGTCGGAAAAGTACTGGGGATCCTTATGAGTCACACCCAGATTCCAGAAGACCTGCCACCAGTCGTTAAAAATGAAAAAAGCCCTAGCTCATCCACTGTCAATCCATAATTAAGATCGAGTACTTTTGAATTCTTTGCCACAAAAGAATCGAAAATATTTTTTTTAAGAGTTATAGATACCTTTTTCCCCAAATCATTATGAGAAATTCTCACTACGACCGTAGTCCGTGACTATAACTTTCTTGTGGCAACTCTTATGACACTTCATTGACAATTATAAAATTAGTGGCAATGCAATAGTTTGTTGTTGCATTGAAAGAAACGTCCACAGTAAGTTTTAAAGAGACTTTGAAACTAAGGAGATTGAAGATTTATTAATAAAAAGACAAATTCCGGATTTAAATAAAATCCCTCCTCCTTAAGATGTCACGCGCGTACCTTCCACCCCTTTGGTATGACGAAACCTTCATGACTGAATTCGGTTTTGATTTCTTTGAAGTTGCCTTGAACAGGTGGTAGAAGTCTCATTATCTCACTCACAAAGTTCCACGTGTATTTCATCTTTTGTAAGTCATCCCAGGACAAGACCTCTCTGGGCTTCATTAGCTGTGCGATCTCCATTTGCTCTGGTACAAAAGATAAAGCAATATAACATGAAGCTAAACAAATATAACTTCAATCTTTTAAAGTATGGGGAGAGTTTTCTGCAGACTCACTTTCTGTTTCCCTCTTGCCTTATTCAGTTACGATCAAATTTTGACTGTTATTCGATATGTTTTCTCTAATTCCGTATTGTATATAGCGACAAATAATAGTCGCTAAATAAAACTAATTACTTTTATGCAAACACTTTTTAGCGTCACTAACTAAACAATTACTAAAAACATTTAGCGATCATTAATCTTCTCTATACACGAGTTGGAAGTAGGAAGAAGATTCCTTTTACTTGAATAACAATCAATTTTTTCTTTAATTACTGCTCAAGTTTGTTTTCATGTGGTTTTTTTTATTCTCCAAGAGCAGAACAGAGCTTGAAAAGAGAACGAACAGGACAAGGACAAAAACAGAGTCACAACCACGGATGTAACGTCCTTTGGTCTTCCTACTGGCCACCGACAAAATGTTGGCACTAGCGACCCAAAAGGCCACTTACCTTTCATGACTTCATTGTACAAATCGGGGTACTCTGCAAGATACTTCATGGTGGAAGTGATCACAGAAGTAGTCGTCACGTTGCCACTAACGAGAAAGAACAAAATCTTATCAACCATCTCCATCTCTGTCAAAGGCTCTTCGCCATCCGACAGCAGTTGCGAAAGTATGTCCTGTACGGGTGAGTCGAGTTTTCTCGACATGTCCGCCTTTTTCTGCGCAACGATCAAACCAATTTGTCTCCCAAGAGCTTCAGCCGCTTTCGCCGCACGGAAAAATGGCGTACCGGGGATTTTGTAAGGCACGGTAAAGAGCCCTTTGTTGAGGATATTGAAGTGGTGGGAAAATTCTGATATTTGATCCACGTCCTTCATTCCCATAAATGCACCACACGCAACTGTAATGGTATAGAGCTCGAGCAAGTTTTGTGCTTTCACTTCTTTATTCCCCACCCAGTACTTGTTCAGATGGTGCTTTGAGACGGAGTCTATGGAGGCGACTAGTTTGTCTACTGAGTCGGGTTTGAACAAGGAGTTTATATTCTTGTTGGCTCCGAGGTTGACGAAATCTAGGGTTGGAAAGAGCTTTCTCATGGAGGATGGCAGATAAGGATCGAAAAGCATCTTTTCGTTGGTGAATATGAACTTGTTACCAGCTTGGCCAGGGAATATAACAACTTTGTCACCAAGAACAGATGTTTTGAAGACATGGGGAGAGTACTTTTTGGCCCTTTCTGTTATGAACTCCTCGCCAAATCCCGTTTTCAAAGCGGAGATGAACTGGATGCTCTCTCCAATGATCGGCCACCCAAAGCTACCCGGTGGAAGTGGTTGTTTCCTGCCTGCCACCCATTTCCTGTTGGATCCATGAGCAAAGAGTAGGATAGCAAGAAGGGTGAGAATAGCTACTATAATCAACAATAGAATGTGCTCCATTTGAGTTCTAGCTTGGACAAATTTCTTGGGTTTGTTTAAGGAGGAAAAGGTTGCTTATAAAGGTGATGTCAAGATATCTTTAGAGGACTTCTTATGTCCATGTTATTGTCAAATGAAATTTTTTTGGCTCCAATTGTGTTGAAGAAATTTTCTTCTTTATTCCGTATATCGACAGTTAATGATCGCTAAATGTCTCTAGTGACTTTTATTTAGTAGCGTAAAAAAGTGTCGTTAAGAATTCTCACTGAAAGTGTTAGCAGATAAGTCACTCGAAACATTAACGACTATTAATTGTCTTATATACAGAGTTAAAAGAAGATTCATACAATCCAGATAACAGATAAAATTTGTTTTTACCGAATTTCTAGTTTTTGTAAAATATTTAGTCAATAATAATATCTAAAGTCTGCTATTAATTTGATGGCTCAATTTCAGACTTTTCAGCGTAAGCACAATTCCTTCATGCATTGAACCTAGCCACGTGCCGGAGTATTTTAATATCTGAAGTCAGCCGATATGTACAGTAATCATAATGGCACAAGAGAGAATTGAAAAGTAGGCGACAGTCAGCAATTCCCGTTCCAACGCACTCTACTTTATTGTATATAGTCGGCCAATAATTTTAGAGACAAAACATAATTGAACAGGCACACTCAACGTCAAAGGTGACTGCCCTTACGCACGCTCTCTCGTAATCAGTAGCTAATCGATTTTTTAGTTACAAATATATTTGTAGTGCCTATAAAAAAAAAATTTGAAAATGCCATTATCGACGCCGTCAACTAAGTTGAGTTCTCCAGAATGGCTGCCGCTTTAAAACTTATCGCTAAAATTATTTTCATGTGCAGTACGAAATTATTAGTATAATTTTTTGAGAGTAAAATTTTGATTGTAACTCAAAAAATAGCAAAACTTATCTGAACCTTCGAGGTTCAGATTTCCATACTTTTGTGCAGTTGTGTATTACAAAACGGAAATAATAATAACAAATACTCCTTTCGTCCCTTAATAATTTATCATCTTTTCTTTTTGGATCGTCTCACAAAAATTTAGCACTTCTAAATTAAGAAAGATTCTGTAAATATGTTTACATATTTATCCTTCTTATTCTATTTCTTTTTCCACATTTAACTCTCTACCAACTCATTTTTTCTATCCTGACCTATAACTTTACGCTTTTTCATTTTATTTCTCTTTCTACATTCAATACTCTATCAATCAATTTTCTCTTTCATGACTTACTTTCTTCTTCCCTCTCTCTAAAAGGTAAAATAAAAAAATACATAAATAAAATTCTTAATATACGTGTAAAGTAAAAATAATTGATATTTTAAAAATATTTTAAGAACGGAGGAACTAAGAAATAAAATAGGTCTGGATCTCGAATTAGAAAGTCATGTTTTGATTATTTCTTGTCTCTTTATTGACCTGCCGTTCCAACGCGCAGCCCCAACAGTCGTGCTTTCGTTCTTTTGACTTCCACAACGTCGACAACGCCTCCATGTGTCTGCTGTTTTAAATATACAACCGGGGCTGGATTGATGAGTAGGGCCCCGGTGGTTGTGAGGGTGATGCATGGTCTGAGCTCTCATTTTGGAACCTTTAAAAATGGGTGCCATTTATTATTTGCTAACACATCTCACTTGTTGAAATATATTGACCGGAGTCGTATCTACCACAAATCTCTAGACACCCCGTGGTGTGGGTGCCGGTGTACGAGCGTCGGTTTTAAAAAATGACAGTGGGGAGCTTTTAGAGTGTTGACGTAATGTTGTTATTTTTTCAATATATTGTTGGGTTGGGTTATATTATTATCCGATTGATATACATAATTTCCATATACTTGATAAATATCCAAGTTAGTTATGTTAGTATACCTTAATTCATTTAAACCGAAAATATCATCAAAGAAAACCCTAAAGTTATTACGCACAGAAAGGAACCCAAGAAATGATATCTTATCCTTTCACCACACATATGGTGTACAATCCTAAAGTTATCATCAACCCATACCGGCTTCTGTGGCTACGACATAAATCTTCACCACGAGACCAATATTGACCGAGAAGCAAAGACCATCTAAAGATTGTTCAATCGTTGTAGTTAATGTCATTCATCATCTCCGCTCAATCATTGTTCATCTGCCATTGCCGAAAAACTGAATTACTCATCAAGTTCATCATATCCATGCGGGGCAAATCTCCTTCTGAAGCCAATTTGCCACTACTCCCAAAATGTTGAATTCATGGATTGAATGGAATTCCAACGGGATTGCGAACATGCGATTTGTCTGTGAGTGATAGGTTGTACTGAACTGAATATTGATTACATCAAACTTTAGAAACTCCTCTAGAACTGCGAAGTAAATGTAGATCTCCACCTGACACTTCATATGGCTGTATGCCATGCAATTTCACTAGCTCGTCAATATACAATTCGGCCAACTCATTCAAGTTTGTTGTAGCTCAGACTAATGAAGGAACAAAAGTAATGTTTTTAAATTCTCTTATTAGAGATTAAGAAAGAAAGAAATGATTTGGGGTTTTTTTTTTTTTTTGGGGGGGGGGGGGGGGGGGGGGTGAGCAAGCTCGTGTGGTCCAACCATACTTTGAAGGGTTTCATGACAATGGCAGCATTGAGCCTTTTATTAGAAACCAAAACAAAGTGGATTAGCTGTTAAAAAGGAGAAGATTCGGGTAACATAGTAGACTTGCGTAAGGTGCTGGCCCCGACTACCAAGATAGTGAACTTGGGACATGATAGTTTTTAGGTCTCACGATCAACAAGGAAACTTTGATTGTAAATATCCTCAAACTCAAACATAAAGGTATGTCTGACATTTTCTTTACTCGAAACTTAATACGAAACGAAGATCCATTACTATATGTTCGATTGTTATCTTACAATAGAAGTGTCATGAATGTGGAAACAAGTAATGATAATCGTCCTCACAACAAAGTATCCTAGACCACATAACGCCCTTATCTCGATAGTAATTACCCTAGTATCCCTTGGTAGAACTCTTAACCTACACTAAGAATGAGTGTTTATTTGGTAAATTGCACATATGGTCTCTTAAGTTTTGCAATAATGCATTATTTACTCCGTGCGTGTTTGGGATGCAAACGACCACTTCATTTCACATCATTCCTTTTCTAACCCTTGTTTTGGTGGGAGATTATGCCTTTTGCTTGCAAACTCATATTGTATTATGGCCTCCATTCTTGCATTTCTCCATTTTTAATTAGAGTTATCATTCCCCCACTTCACTTCAAGTTTCTATGGAGCTCTCCCATTATGCGGGCACCATGGTGGAACTTAAAGTGTAAGTTTTTTCCTTTTGATTCTTTTGTGTTATGCATATACATAACAGTACAAGAAAGAAATAAAAAGATAGAAAGAATATGAAGATATAAAAAAAAGGAAGATACAGTTTAACATTTTAAAGCCAGAAAAGATTGGCTCGGCACCGCCTAGTCCACCGATCATGTGGAGCCGATCAGAGACATTCCAATCAATAGCACACTATTCACCAGCGGCGACCAAGTGGATCCAATCAAAGACATTCCAATCAGTAGTGCTATTTAAGGGACTGGTGGCACCGGTCCAGTGCAAATCAAGACTAAAAACAATAGGTTCAGACCCATTGCTTAAATCGGTTGCCCGGCCATTGGCTTCTCGCTTTGACGAACCAGCTTTGAAAAATACCAGGATGGTTTAACTCGAATCACCATCTCATCTTTTAGGCATAACTTTATAGTTAACAAGAAAAAAATAAGAAAACTCTAAATTCGACTCTGGATTATCTAATTATAACTCTAACTATTCACAATCTGAGATTTGGGGTTCAGGGACTAAATTATACGACAAGAAGGTATTAGGCCTCCCGTCACACCCTAACGGTCTCTAACTTTTTTTATCGTGATTTTTAATTTTTATTCCTAAAACTAGCAAATGATAATACGTGCATAAGAACAACACTTATAATAATATAAGTAAGTTCGATTTGAACTCAAGACACAGGGGTCGAATGGCCTATGTACCCGATCGGACTAATCGGGGTTTGGACCATATAATTCTAACAGATCTTAGGGGAAGCAACCTACTTTGCGATTTGTACTTCTTAGAGACCTAAGTGAACTCAACTTCTTCTGGTTAACTATTGCTATTGACCAACTCTTCTAATTGTTGTAAAACTCCAATTAAAAAGAAGTCTAAACCTATCAAAATTCTAATCTTAGTAAAACTCCTATTTCAATTAGACCTCTTATCCTAACCAACTCCTACTAGTGGTTGAACTTGATCTTTTATGATTTTTCACCCTATTGGACTGAAATGGTCACGGGGATGGGAAACAAAACAAGGGCTCTTTAAACTACTCACGAAAAATCTGAAAGACAAGTAAGAAATGAAGGACATTATACTTCTTCACTTGATCAGTCTAGAATGCTCGATTTAAGAGTCGAAGTTCTGCACGATGTAGCATAAATGGTTTATGGTTATAAATTGCAAAAACTATTCACTTTCACAGAGATTTTCTTACAACCTTTTCTCTCTGTGTAATTGTCGACCCCTTTTAGGGCAGTCAAAACGCCTTTACAGAGGTCTGGAGGTAATAGAAATTAAGGAGGAGACCATTTGGTCTTGCCTACCATTTCTAAGAGGTAAAAATTGAAATTAGAGAACAGGTCTAAGTTACCCTTACAGACCGGTCTATTTATGCCTGCTAACCAATTGGTTGGTTCCTTCGGGAATTGGTCGGCTCTCATCTCCCAACTGATGCAATATTGCAGAGGGAGAAGAGCACCTATTCCGATTAAACATATATAAAACACATGTGATATGGAAAAGTTCGGGATTAACCAACAAATCTAATCCGTAACAAATGCCAGATTCTCTAATCCTATCTAAACTGACGTGGACTAACAGACTGTTAAATAAAACTGAAAAAGTTAAGTATTGAATTCATAAAATTGAAAACTTTAAGCGACTGAATTTTTATTAAAAAATAAGTTAACTTATATTGTAAACCAAAAGCAGATGTCTGAAAATTGTTTATTTACAAATTTATCTATTTTACTAAAATTATGTATTTGTTTATGTACTTTATAACTTTTCTTGGAGACTAAAATCGTGTTGGTGAATGTGGTGATGGCAGTGACGGCAGTGACGATGAAATAGTGGCGGTAGTGGCGGCGCGCAGCGGTAAAAATGTGTCAATGGTGGCGATAATGGTGTGTGTAAATGTGATATTTGTAATTGTGATGATAGCAATAGCGGCGACATGTCGGTCATGGCAGTCGTTGTAATGTGGTGGATCTTTAGATAATTTTGACAAAAATTGATGTGGTGACAACAGTGATGGTATGGTGGAGGTGGTAGTGTGTCCTTGCAATGGTGTCGGTGGTGGTGATGGTGATAGTGGCTAAATCGTGGCAATTGTGACTAGGGTAGCAAAAGAAATAATGGTTTTGGTGGTGGTTGTATTGTGTGTTGGAGGCAGTATTGCCATCAAATTAATTGAAGCGGCATCCTGGTGGTAATTATTATTTTTATGTAAAAATATGTTAAATAAATTTTAACTATCTCACTTAGAATTAAGTGATCAACATTAAGTGATGGTGTGTTTGATAACCCAATTCAGCACTTAAAACTGAAAATTTTCAATGACTTAAAATTAAGTGCGTTTAATAACTAACTTTTTCTACCACTTAAAGTAATGAGTGGCAAGTCAATTAAAGGCCAATATTTTAAGTCACTCATAACTGACTTATCACTGAAAACGCTCAATGGTAGGTCATTAAAACATTTAAACCATAAATGACTAATTTGACCCAATAGCTCCATGTTTACCTCCTCTTCTTTCTGATTGTTTCGTTGTCTAATCTTCTTTCTCCAGATTAAACCGAAGCAGCAATCTTTTCTCACGTACTCACCAACCACAATTGTAGCTACATGATTTCTTTGTTTTCTCATGGTACTTATTATATGGGTGTTGCTTAATTTGTGGATGTAATTAGGATTTTCTTAATGCTTATCACTTAATTTTAAGTGAGATGATTAAAAGATAAACATAAAAAGAATAACTACCACCATGATGCTGTCTCAATTAATTTACTAGCAACACTGCTACTATCACACTACAATCATCACCAGAACCATTATTTCCTTTTGCTACCACCACCACGATTTCCAAGACCTAGCCACTACCACTACCATCACCACAACAAAGAAACGCCACCTCCACCGCATCATTATCACCGTCACCACGTCCATGTCCGTCAAAACTATCTAAATATCCACCACACTACAACCATTATCATAACTGCCATATCGCTGCAGGTCGCTAACACCATAGTTACCAATATCACTTCTTCACGCACCATTACCACCATGATTGATACTTTTCAGACATTTGCTTTTGGTTTACTAAGCAGGTTGACTTATTTTTCAGTAAAGTTTTCAATTTTATAAATTAAGCGCTTAACGTTTTCAGCACTTAAATTTCAGTTTTATCAAGCAGACCCTAAGTCTACCCTAATTTAAAATTTTAGTCTATTTTTGGTAAAAATTAATTTTTTAAGTGATATAAGGTTTAGCATTATCAAACACACTTAATTAAAAATTATTGAAAACTTTAAGTTTTAAGTATTTAATTACGTTATCAAACACACCCTAAGTCCAAATCAACTGGACCAACTAACTAGATTAGACTACTTACTTTGCTAACTACACTAGACTGCTAACCGGACATGACTGAATCAATTGACTAAGCCTACTATTTTTTATTAAGCCTAGATAAAAATAATAATAAAATCCTAATTTAAAAAAAAACCCAACAATAAAATAGTAATCTAAATAATAAATTTATAAAATAAAACCTACAAAAATAGGATGTCTACATAACCCCCAGTGAGTGAGCTCACCAGGGGCAAACATCAGCGTAAACACCAATTTTTTTTAGGAAAAAGAAAAACTGAAAAGACCACGACATCTATGATTGACGCTAGGACTAAAACAATAGGGTAGTTGGACCTTCAACAGGCTTCATACGTATCTCCTAGAGAAGAATCAAACCAATGTAGTTCAGATAATTGGATGGAGATATCGCCCAAAACTGGAGCCAACAGTAACAACGATTGATCCATAACAGGAAAGTAAAATTGAAATTCATCTACAATAGAAGGCAACAGTAACAAAGATTAGTCACACAATAAAGGGCGCATTTCTAGAAGCTAGAGCAAAAAAAACAACAGTTGGTCGTCTAGCAATAGCAAAGAGAAAAACTCGTGCTTAAGAGCCAGAACCAAAAGTAATAATAACATGTTTCTTAGGAATAAGGCGTGCCCCAGAAAACCCAAAGTCAACAGTAACCGTTGGTCGTCTACGGATACTGAAAAAGGAATAATCTTTATCTGGAGTTAAAGTCAATAGCAACAACGATTGATAACTTACACACAAAGTGCACTCCTAGAACTTGCTGCCAACAGTAAGGACGAGCATCATAATCAAACGAAATATACACACCTGAACTGCCGTTGAAATAATATAACCTGTGAATAGAGAAGAGTGCACTTCTGGCTTCACCCATTAATAATCATCGGGGATGAGAACATGATCAAGTTACTAAGTTTATTCTTACACTTCATTTCTCACAAAAACCAAAGAAGACAAGCTACAGATGCATTGGTTATAATTGTAGCCGTTTGATGAAAATGTAAAATTAAATCTTACCCGAGACATAAATAGAGCTCATTTCGATACTTAATTAGTCAATAAGCATTATGAAACTTAATTTAATAATGATTTGTTAGATAAAAATAAAATGCTCTTATTAAGATTGTAAGCCCAAGTTCTACACGAAATAATAATTTTTAAAAAAAAGGTAAAAGAGGACCTTCAGAGGATTTGTTAGCTTAAGTTAAGCTTAAGCAAGTCTTGCGTTAATAGGGCGTCGTTTCCTTTGACCCTTATTTTGCTAGACTCGATATCAGTCAACGTCATAGAGATTCATGGCATGGAAATAAAAGCGGTGTCCTTGACGGAGGTTTAGTTAACACCGTTACCATGGTGGCTGACTGGACGGTCAAACGGTCATGCTCGAGAAGGTGATACACCGTTGCCATTGGAGTGGCAGAGCTGGTGGTGGTTGGTGGTGGCTTGAGGGTGGCAGGTGGTGGTAGAAAGAGAAATGTGCATCAAGCAGAGACCCTTCCGTTGCATGTACTTGCATGGCGGAGCCCATGTCCTCCTCCTCTGTCAGCTTTGCAACAAAAATTTTTTTGGCTCCTACCCCAGTTGAAAGAATCTTATTCCTACCTATTATATAACGATAATTAATTGTCAGTAAATATCTCTAGTAATTTTTATAAAAAAAATATTATTAAGAATTATTCTTGAAAGTGGTAGTCACTATAAACATTTAGTAACTATTAATTATTACTATATACGGAGTTAAAAAAAAATTCCTACAAATCAAATAGAAGCTAAAGTTTATTCTTGCTACCCGGCACTCCATCACCGTCCAACTATAATAATTAGTCTATATCTTGTGCTTCTTTTCTTTGAATCCATAAGTACACGCCAATGGTGGATGGTAGAGCATGATTTTTTATTGTATAATATGTACCATCTAGATTAACATCATGCTCAATTATTTAGCATTTGGTAAGCTGAATTTCTAAAACTTCTTGTGGAGTTCGAGAAGTAAGCAAATATTACTTAAAAATGTGTTAGCGTAAAAGGGTGACATAATATCTATCTTGAGGCTGAATATATGACATGCTCAATTATTTAGCATGTGGTAAGCTGAATTTCTAAAACTACTTGTGGCGTGTTCGAGAAGTAAGCAAATATTAGTTAAAAATGTGTTAGCGTAAAAGGGTGACATAATATCTATATTGATGTGTTAGCGTAAAAGGGTGACATAATATCTATATTGAAGCTGGATATATGAAAGAAATGAAAATGGCAACTGTGGATGTGTGTTTTTAGGATCAGGATCCCCTGCTGTAACCCATGGTTACAGCAGGGTGCTGTGATCCCAAATGAGAGAGGGGGGAGAGAGAGACAGGGAAGAGAGAGAGTAACCATGGTTTACATCCCCCTCTCTCTTCCCCCCCCTCTCTCTCTCCCCCCTCTCTCATTTGGGATCACAGCACCCCTACTGTAATCATGGATTATAGCAGGGGATCCTAATCTGTGTTTTTAATAAAACTTCTACGATCCAATTCCCTCCTATATACTATGGCAGAGATGAATCAATTAGCTGTCGGATAGAATGTTGCAACTATAGATCCACGTTAAACTTTTTGGATTTTCTTATAAAACAAACTTTGGCTCCTACTCGGGTTGTAAGAATCTTTCTTCAATCCCGTATATAGTGACAATTAATAGTCGTTAAATGTTTCTAATGGCCTTTCTTCTAACACTTTCAACCACAATTATTAGTAGCACTTTTTTAGCATAACTAAATAAAAGTCACTAGAACATTTCAAGGTAATTTATTGTCGCTATATAGGGGGTAGAAGGAAGATTCCTCCAACCGGGATAGCAACCAAAAATTTTCATTTCTTATATATATGTCAAGAATGTATACAGGTATTATGTGCTCTATTGTAAAACTGTGACATAGATATTTAGATGAATATATTTTGGAGACAAGGAAACGTCGCTACGAATTTTGGTACTGGCACAAAAACACTTTGAATTGCATAAACATCACTAAAGCAATTATTACAAGATAAAAGAGAATCGTTATCTGTATTGAAGTACATACGAATATTTTGTTTTTTTATTTTTTTTTAGGGCGGTTGTTTCACTAGAGGGAGTTATATATGATTCTTTGTGGGTACATAAGAGTAAATATTATATGATCCCTACCATTTACAACTGTGAAGTAAAGGTTCGATGTGAAATGGTGAGAAGCTAAGAAGGAGGCATTATTAAACTTGACAATAGAGATCTAACCATGTTGGTAACTCAATAAAACACCAAGTCCAAATTCTCAAGTAATTGGACATTGTATTTGGAAGATAGATTTTTCCGGAGTCCATTTTCTCTATAATGAAGAGAAAAGTTATCTTTAAAAAACCTTCTTAGAAGTGTCTTGTCCAAGAAAATATCGTTCTTTTTCCTTTTCCCTTTTGAATTTTCTAATCGCGCATATCTTCGCAAAGATCCTGCTTCTTGTTATTACTTGCGAGGATTTTGATTTGCTAATGACCGATTCAGTTGGTGACTACGAAATCAATATAATGAAAGATAGTGACCTATTGGGAAGAAAGCAAGCATGGTAACACACGGAAGTAGAGATGAAAAAGGACACGAATAGCAACATTCCAACTTAAGTTTTAACGCAAACGTGGCATTCATCCCTACGGATTCAAGAGTTATCCCTCAGTTTTCTATGTAGCCTCAGAAAAGATAAGTGGTAAGCACCAATTTTTAGTTATTAAGCCAAAAAAATTACGTGGAGGCAATGTCTAGTACAAACAACATTTGAAATTTTAAAGTCCGCATATTCCAATAAAATCTCAATCTATACATATTGAATAGCATTATATACAACACTCCATCATACGCCTCTCAGCAGTACCATCCTCTGATCTGCCATCCCTTTAGCCTTCCTCCAGCTCCTTATCCTTTTAGCATAGACATGCATAATCGCACGATTTCACATAGCTCCTTATTTGTGTCTGTAAAAGGGACTTGATGCTGGCTACTTACATGAAAACGAATCAGTTGTTAAACAACATAAAAGCAACCATCAAGAGTTGTTTGCTTCTGCTCAAAGATCCTCATGTTTCTTTCCATTCAAATGACATGCACAGTTGATGCAGTAGCAAGCTTACAAAGCCTAGCTTCAAAGCTTTTTCCCCTGATGTTTTTTATGGTATACTGTAATATCAGGACTGCATAGGTATGTTTAGCTCCAGTTTCACAAAGATCAATCTCCAAACTTCCCGAACATAAAGGGCATTGACCAAACAGATGATAATATTTTTCCGAGTCTTAGAACATAAGGGACATTTTCCATTTCTTCAGTTTGTCCTTAGTTCCAAGACCTCCTTCACATAACAGCCATAAAATCATTGAGCGCTTTGGAATGTTGGCAGTAAACCGAACCAGTTTCCACATGTAGCCATCACAATTGCAGTTCTAGTGGCAATCCGGGCTGTATTAATGGTAACGTAACCAAGACTAGGGTGTAAGTCCCATTTCACTTGATAAGACTGATCAGTGAGAGGAGGTTCAACATTCTTGAGTGTATTGTCTAATTCCCTTAAAGCTAGAGATCTCAGGGTACGAAGTTTCCACCTACTTCCTTCTAATAGAAACTTTGGTATTAATTGATAGTCCAGAGTCATAGACTATTCTATGGCCATACTTCGTTATCAGTGGGTTTCCATTCAGCCATTTGTCCAACCACAACCATGTGGTGTGCCCATTTCCAATCTTATATGTAAAAAAATGCTGAAATTGAGCTCTGATCTTCATGATTTTACAGCAGATCCATGATATGTTTATAGGTGGCTTAAAAGTACACAAATGTTTGGTTTTGATGATGTATATATGACACCATTTCACCTACAAGGATTCTTTTTTATGTGCCAGATTCGAAGGTGTTTGCATATAGCAGCTTAATTCTAGTCTTCTAGCCTCTTGATTTCTAGTACCCCTTAGGCAGACATATCTCAGTCCAAGACACTTTTGCTCTTGTACATTTCATGTCCTTCCCATGCTAGATGACCGACCTGATTTTGCCCTCAATTTGTCTAAATAGTAAATACTACACCGACATACCTGCATACTTAGGAGTATTGATGTAGCAAGTTGAATTCTCCCGGCATATGATATACTTTTTTGTCCAACTAGAAATCCTGCTTTCCAGTCTTTCTAGAAGAAATTTGCAATCCTTGTATTGCAATTTTGTTGAAATCGAAGGCACTCCAAGATAAGTTACAGGGACTTTGCGAATGGATATTCCAATAAGATTTGCCAAACATTAAGTTGAATCATCATCAACTCCAGATAGATAGATAGATATAGAGCTTATATCCAAATTAGGAAATAAACTTGCCAACTTCTCACATTCTGTTAGTGATTGCTTGATTAAAATCAAAGTAGGTTGGTCAGCTTTAGCCAGAAGAAATAAATCATCTGCAAAACACAGTTGATTGATATGCATATCTTTGCATTTTGGATGAAATGTGAAGGTTGGTAGCGCAGCAGCACAGTACCCCTTGCCTAAGGCCTTTAGCACTTGCAAAATAACCATCCACGTTTCCATTGAGAGAAATTGAGAACCTGGCTCTCTTCACACATTGCATAATCCAAGTGAAAAACTGGTCAGGGAAATGCATAACTTCCATCACAGCTTTTAAAAATCTCAGCTCAGTATCGTTTGATTTTGTTGAATTCCTTACTGGCCATCTCATTGTAATTTGTTATGGCACACCTGGAGTGGCCTTAGGTTATAACTTTTGTTATTCCATGATACCAGCAAACCAACCGATCAAAATGAGAAGTAGAATATTTGTACTCTCGGTAAACCACAAGAAATTAAAATAGGAATATGCAACCTATAGAAATACAGTCATATAAGGTAATGTAACATGATCTTGGATACAAATCAAACTTGAGGATGTAAATACTAAAGCAAGTTTAGACCCTAATTTACTGCTTATGAGGATGGAGTCGAACTGGAAATCCTTTAGCAGGTATGGGAATTGGATTAGTTTTAACTGCCTCATTAGGGAGCAACTTCTCCCACCTAAAGTTTGTCACCATATTGTGCATGAACACAAGAATGGCAAGGCGTGCATACTCATTACCGGGACACATTCGAGGGCCGCCTCCAAAAGGAACAAACGTATATGGTGCTGGTCCACTTCCATCAAACCTTGATGGATCAAACTTTTCGGGATCCGGAAAATACTCAGGATTCTTGTGTGTGGCGTTTGCAATCCAGTGCAACTACAAAAAAAGGATGACAAAAATTGGGGTTATGTAGCATTCAGTACAAAGTTATAAACCTTGTGACATATTTTGTCGTTAGTGCACTTTTTAGCATGAACTTGAAGGTTAGAATGACAAATAGAGTGGGAACATAGCGGTTCTCCATTGAACATCAAGTAAATCTTTATTTACCTTCCATCCCTTTGGAATTAAATACCCAGCATAACTAAAGTCCGTGATAGCCTCTCGAAATGCTCCAACTCCAGGTGGCATCAATCTTAACACTTCTTGAGCAACATTCCACGAGTACTTCATCTTTCTTAAATCCTCCCAGGCAAGCATCTCATCTTTTTCTTTGGAGTTTGCTATCTCTATTTGCTCTGCACCCCAACACATGTACAAATAGAAAAAACTTCACATGGTCATCATATATGCATCTCAATTTCTAAGTAACGAGTTATATAACTTAATTTGTCTTCTACATTGTTTTGTAGTATTAATAAACAAAGAAAGGCAAAACTAGAGAGTATACTAATTAGGGCTTTCTTAATTCATTAAAATATCTAAACTTGTATGGATGACTGTGCTAGTGGTAAAGCATAATTTTGGTTGCATAGCACGTAACATCCAGGAAATTACACGCACACTTGTACTCGTGGATATTAAACTGCACAAGTCTCAAGTAGGCGAAAATATGACGATTAATATATTTACGCATAAAGATGAAGAGAAATTTATATCACCCAAAACTTTTCACGGAATAGAGAACTTGGGACTTAATTTAATGAAGTATGTAAAATGTGAGTTAGCTACACACTAAATTAATTAGTACCCAAAATAGTCAATTAATTACATTTATAAGGAAATTTCAAATTGTGGATAACTAATTTCCGGATCAAGTAAAAGTCCCATACTTGCAAGAACACTGAGTACCAAACATGTACATATAAAAGTTTGACATACATTCTCGGTTAAATAAAACTTACAAATTAACAAAATCCATATGAGTAGAAAAATCCAAAATTATTATCAAATAAGGAAATGTGAAACATATTTAAACTTCTGGTTAGTAATCACATAAATGATGCATAAACTAGATTGCGTTCAAGCACCATACACGTGAGTAAGGACTAAACATTGCATGGTACGCTATAGCCAAGTAAACGTTAAACTTTTTTTATTCACTTTCTTTGCCAATAACAGATCAGGATATTCTTTGCTCACTGCAGCTGTGGAATAGAAGTTAGCTAAATGTATTTTGACAGCAAAATGTAATTATAAGTTTTAGTACTAGCAATAGAATACTTTGAGTGACACAAAAGCGTCGCTAAAGCAATTAATTACAGCATCTCTGCAGTTAGAATCCTTTCCGCATTGAAGTACATACATATCTTTTGTTTTACGTGGAGGGCGGTTGTATCACAAGAGGGACTTTTTGTAAATAACTCTCCCTGTGCACTATCGCATTTATCAGCAAATATTGCATGATCTCCCACCATTTAGGACCGTCAAATAAAGGAGGTTGATGTGATAGGATGAGGAGGCAAAGAACTTATTTTTGAATATATTCAACAAGTAAGGTTTCGAGTTACCCAATAGTCTTTACTCATTTAGAGATTACAAATTGTACAGTAACAACTATCAACCTTTAATTCAAATGTCTTGGAAGTAGATTGCTGAACTTAAGTGAATGGTATTCAATACGTTGTATCAACTTTCAATTTTGAACTCAACTGACTTGGAATTAGATTTCTGAAATTAGCGCAATATATACTAACGCGAAGTCTCTCTTAGAACTTGACAATATATATATAATGTTCTAGCCATGTTGGGTTACTCTATAAGCACACAAGTCCCAAAACTCGTCGTCGGAGTAAAATTGCCGACATAATAAATTGAGCAAGGGCAGCACGCTTACCTCGAAGGACCTCATCGTAAACATGAGGAAGCTCCGCTAGGTACTTCATGATGAAGGTAAGTGCAGAATTCACCGTGGTATAGCCTCCTTCTATCAAACCAAATAAATTGCTCACGATGTTTGCTTCGCTGAAGAATTCTCCGCTTTCGTCGGTCGTTAGGAGCATGTGTGACAAGATATCCTGCGTTGAAGATGCGCTCTTGTCCGAGAGATCAATCTTCCTCTGCCTAACGATGGCCGCAACCTCGTTACGCATATACTTTGATGCTTTGATGGCACGATTTAAGGCCGTCCCTGGTAAATTTATTGGCATTGAAAGGAGCCCAGCCTCTACATCCTCAATTGGCTTGGTAAGTTCTTCTACTTTCTTTGGATCTTCGATGCTTAAAAAGAACCGGCAGGCCAAGGCTAGAGTGAACTTACTAAGCGTAGGGGCAACTACAACTTCTTGGCGATTCCTCCAGTGGGTGTGCAGATGTTGTTTCATCACCATGTCCATCATGCCAACGTATTTGCTAAGTGTGTCCATTTTGAGGAACGATGGGAGCATTTTGCGCACTCTCTTGTAATCCTGGGTGTTAGTTGCATTCTCTGTTTTGGGGAAGATTTTGTCGAATGAGCTAGAAAACCAAACCTGAACAAACTTCTTCTCGTTGGAAAACAGGAATTTGTTTCCCTCTGGGCCACAAAGGATTGCCATGGGCTGTCCTATCAGCGATGTCTTGAAGACTCTGTTGGAATACTTGTTCCTCCTCTCCGTCACGAACTTATCGATGACATTGTTTTGGAGTTTAGAAAAATAATCCAGGCTCTCCCCTATGAGAGGCAAGCCGGTCCTTCCAGGTGGAAGGAGTGGCGTTTTTGGATCATTGGAGTGGGTTTCGCCTGCTAACAGGGGCCTTTTCTTCTTCAAGAAAACATGAAGAGAGAGAAAGGTGAGGAGAATAAAGCAAAGAAGCAGAGGTAGAGAGAGAAGGAATTCCATGTAGCAAGTAGCTAGTCCCTTCTGTGTTGGCTTAGAGAACTAAATGGACAAAAACAGACCCAAGTATCTAAGACGAGTTAGAAACCCATACATGGAAATGAAGAGATCTGCAATACTTCAAAGACTGATGTGGGTGTTTATAGGATGAAAGGAGGCTGCCCGTAAGGTCAACGAGCCCTTGATTTAACCTCCTAGGGGATGCATCACGAGCCTTCCTACCCGCTACAATTATAATACGCGCGCGAGCACATGACAGCGACGAAATGTCTGAAATTTGTTGATAAATAATTTGACATATTAAGTTACTTTATATTGCAGAGATTCCTTAGTGCCAAACGGCGTCCTACTATATTTTCATTCAGTAGATCTTCATCCGTAAGAATATCCAAATCCATAAGCAGATAAACTAGCTGTCGCGCGCGCGCCATTGTTGACCTTTACATCCAGACAAAAGGTTAGGTGATTATATTAAAGTGACAATCAAGTCACAATAAATCAGAAAAATTGTAGCTTGCCATTGTTGACCTCCAGACAAAAGGTTACATGATTATATTAACGTGACAATCAAGTCACAATAAAATTGGAAATATTGTAGCTTTCAAATTTTGACTTCGAGGGGGAGTTGGTGCCGGTGCGACGCCAACGTACAAAATATTGCGCATGGGTGACGGAAGTTTGTTTATCTTTTCAATTCATTTTTCCAGAGTTAACAATTAAAATACTGGAATTTATTTATTTGGTTGCTGTCAGCAACGTCGTCAATGATTGCTCGAGTCGATGCTCTCCGGTTGTAGCCCGCACAAATTGACAAATGATTTTGAGATTGGACGAGTTGCAAAATGACCATGCTATTACAAAAGTTACGAATGGCCTCTTGTGATATAATTTTATTGCAACCGTTAGATAAATCGTCCAAGTTTACGGACCGTGATATTCACTTTCTTAAAAGATGTGTTTCATGGATTTTAATCTCTATCTTAAAAGATTGAGGTGTTTAAGCATGTTTCTACACATTTTTATCACTAAAATGCCCTCTGAAATGTTCGAATTTATGACCTACCCGTCTTTTTCAGTAACAAACGGCACTTTGAAGTGGCGCCATCGTTTAAAAAATAATAGTTCTTCTCTTACGCCAACCGCTCTGCCTCCTCATAGACACTCTTTTGCCTTAACAAAGATATCTTCACAGAAGAAATAGGAACGCGTTAAGCGACGAATCTATCACTATACAGCGAAGTTCTTCCTGCACGGCTTCATCTGAAGGTCAGTTTTCACATTACCAGAATCACATTTCATGACTCAATGAACGAAAATACTCTATTATCTGCAAATACATTTAGCCATTCAATGTCATGTTTATCTATGACGCATTCCATCGCTCTACGCACATGAAATTGCACCCTTTACCACCACAGACAGTCCCTCAAACAATAAAGCATTTAATCGTGATTTACATGTAGGCATACGTGTGACGCTCTTTAAATTCACTAATTTCATGTACTAACAGAACTTCTGGTTTAAGTTGCCATCTCCAAATCTCTCTACATATGTCTTCTCTCCATTAATCTTAATCAAGGGCTTCATGTTGTCTTACCCTTTTACCATCGCATGCAAGGTGTTCGAAGATATGCAATAGCACACTATGTTACTTTGCACATTCTAAGCACGTCACATGTTTCTCGATTTGGTTCCAAATTGTCATTTTGTCTTACCCAGTGCTACGTACCAGACGAATTGTTGATTGCTTTTGGTTCTTAGTCTTCAAATAGGAAAAAAAAAACAGATTTAAGAATCATTAGGAAAAGTAAAAGAGCTTAAAAAAGGGTGTTGCAAGCATATCCTAATCATATTGAGATGAAAATATTAGTAATATTAGTTGACAAAAGAATCGCAAGAACCAGAGTGATGAGAAAAACGTATGGGATGAATGGAATGTTGGGCTAAATTGCGCTCAAGCTTAGTACTTTTGTGGGAGAAGAACTTAGGATAGGACCTCCTTTTCCAATGTGTGATACCATATTATTATCAAAGAACTGTAGCCCATATACATTGTTATCGCACGCTTGTGGGTGCCAAGCAGAAGAAATTATTCGTACATGCATGTATTATGTTGCTGTTTAGGGGGGATAGCCATTTTCACGTGTATTTTATCCATATTTGTACATACCATGCACATTGTGCATAAGTTTGTTCAGGTATTACGATAATATCTTTTGAGAGAAATGTGATGTGGTTCAGTCTGTGGCTGACCACTTGCCATTCGGGTGGTTTATGGTTCAAGTGTCAAGCTGTCAAACTTGCAACTGTAAAGCCTTCTATTAAAGCTATTGCCTGAACGCAGTGGCCTTGGATATGCTAACAACTCAGAAAATACAAACTTGGTTTAGTCTTCATCGCTATATAATGAGTGGAGGACTAAAGCATCGAAATGAGGTTAGCCTCGCAGTAATTAATGTTGATTGTGAAGCAGAGATCACATGTATGAAACGTGGAAACAGTCTCTCCACAAACTAGAGGGTAAAGGTGCGAAATCTAACCCTCCAAGACCATAGAGTGGGCTGCCATTTTCCTTTGGAGTATCTCAATCTATGACTAACTTGCTGTTCCCAACCTATTATGGTCGTACCCAAGGGTCCAATAAGGGTCAATTTCACGCGAACACGTCAACGGATTCAACAGCCAATTCTTCAACGCTGCGAATCGGTAAAAGTGCGGGAGCCCAAGTCACGTGCAGTCTTTGCTTCACACGCCTCACGGACTTGGTCAACAATTATTTTACATCAACGTCACTCACGGTAGCACGTTCGTCACACCAAAACTACCCGAGAACTTCTTCACCAAAAACATCGACCGACGGCGCAACCGGGGCAATGGGGTCAAGGGGCAAAGGCCTTGGCCAACCCCATGGGGTCGGCCTCGGCCTAACCCAAGGCCATGGGGTCGGCCTCGGCCTCACCCAAGGCCATGGGGTCGGCCTCGGCCTCCCATGGGAGGTTGGCTTTGGCCTTCCCCCCCCCGGTTCTTCACTTTTCGCACAAGGTCCTTTTTCGCACTTTGTTCACTTCATACACTTCGTATGTGACTTAGGCACCTTGTTCGTAACATGGGTATGATTCACGTCGACACGATCGTCGCAATGCAACTTTCGGATTCGTCATTGCCCATCAAAACACCTATCGTCTGCGCGCCCGAAGTTCACCTAGGAGGAGGAGTGGCCTTGGCCTCCCTTCATGGGAGTTGGCCATTGGCCTTGGCCACCCCCTAGGGTCGGCCTCGGCCTCACCAAGGGGTCGGCCTCGGCCTTCCCAAGGGGTCGGCCTCGGCCTCCCCAAGGGTGGTTGCCTTGGCCTTCCCCCATGTTTGGTCTATGACCTCCCCCCTCGCGCGCACTTGTTTTCTCAAGTCTTTGCACCTCCGCGATGTTTACGGACGTTCGTCCATCAACCTCGCGACGTCCGTCGTGCGTCGACCTCGACGTCCGTCGTCCACCAACCTCGCGACGTCCGTCGTCCACCAACCTCGCGACGTCCGTCGCACACCAACCTCGCGACGTCCGTCGTCCATTAACCTCGTGACGTCCGTCGTGCACCAACCTCACGACGTCCGTCGCGCACCATCCTCGCGACGTCCGTCGTGCATGAACCTCGCGACGTCCGTCGTACGACGACCGCATACCATCATTTCCAACTTTGTCATTACTACATATTGCATTCATCATCTTGTTATGACAGGTACACTCAGCTCAAATCCCATCTTCGGGACACCCGACGCGTGCCCGTGCACCGTCTCAGCGACATTCATCGCCGCGCCCATGCGTCATTCTTATGACGTGTGCCTCGGCACCAAGTATATGGTTCGCGACCTTCGTCGCCGCGCCCGTGCGCCATCTTCATGATACGTGCCCCCGGCACTAAGCATAGCTCCGCGACGTTCATCGCCTCGCCCGTGCGCCAAGATGCGTGCCCCCGGCACCAACTATAGCTCCACGACGTTCGTCACCGCGCCCGTACGCCGTCCTCATCATGCGTGCCCCCGGTACCAACTATCGCTCCGCAACATTCGTCGCCGCGCCCATGCGCCATCTTCATGATACGTGCCCCCGGCACCAAGTATAGCTCCGCGACATTCGTCGCCGCGCCCGTGCGCCATTCTCATCATGTGCGCCCTCAGCACCAAGTATTGCTTCGCGACGTTCGTCGCCGCACCACTCTCATGACATGTGCTCCAGCACTGGGGGCTTGCATTGGCACCCCTATGGACTATGACCCCCGGGTCACTCCGAGACGGGAGCAGGTCTTCGGAGGGCATCGCGCCTAGTCTACCTGGCAGTTGGGCGTCGGGTCTTCCCCACCACTGCCAGGCCTGTGGGACTCTGCAAGGGCTTGGATTGGAGGCTAGATCAAGGGGTTTCTCTGGCCACACCGACGCTGTGGGAGCCAGTCTTTCCAGACAGACAGAGCGACGCTGTACGGGGCAGACCGGGTGAATATGCGATTCGACAGTCCGCGGAGCACCGACAGCTGTGGACCCCTCGGTGACGTGTCACTCCCGGGGAGCACCACGTGTCGCATGATGACATCATCATCTCAACCTCTATAAATAGAGGTCTTGAGAATTTATTTAGAAGATGGACATTTTCAGAACACTTTCACTTTCTCACTCTAGAATCCTAGAGAGAAACATACAGGACCCTAACTTCGGACATAAGCATCAGACTGTGACTGTCGTCGTGTATTCACTCTGCGCCATGGCCCTCGCAGCACTGCCACCCTCAAGCTCTGTCTGGGAAGCCCTTAGTCTCTGCCCTTGCTGTGTCTCACATCATCACACTTGGCATCCGAGTCGGACTGCATTTCTTATGGCACCTCCACGTCGACTGCGAACCCACTTTCCTTGGCATCATTTTGGCGACTCCGCTGGGGGGGTGAGCATCGCAGTGCAGTTCGTCTTGTGCCCGACACATCCAAGCAACCATGCCTCAGCAACACAGGGCTACCAGGACTACTAGTCACGGCCTCAACCCAGCCATCCAAGGGGCCGCCATTTTCCAGACTTAGAAAATTTTCAAGCCATAAGGCTCTTGCACAGGCCTACTGAAACCACTTTTGATGCCATCATCCACTCCCTTGGGGGCTTCACCCCTTCCCAACCCTTTCAGCCTCACATCCCATACCAACTTGGTGCGTGGTGCGCGGGGTGGCTCGAGCCACGTTACTAAGTCTCAACTCTGTCATTTGATGCCCCCCAGGTCTCACGACCGCCTCTGCCAGGTATGCATGCAACACGCCTCACCAACCCTCCCCTACCTCCGCCACTCAGTCGGTCATCGATGTCAGCCCATCACCCTGAGTCCCTCATCCCACTCATTTCAACCTCTCGTGCTTGCGGTCGCATGACCTCCCCCTTTATCAAAAAAAATAAAAATTCTTGACACTTAGAAAAATTTTCATTTTTTTTCGCAGCCGGTCATCCATGATCACCCTCTGCGGTCTCCCTCGGCACCCTCGTCCGAGCTCAACACTTAGAACAAATTTTCACCCCTTATACCCCGTGCTCCTTCCAACACTCAAAAATTTTTCTCGGCACTTAGAAAATTTTCACACCCCTTTCGCACTCCTCCCTCACACCCTACCTGCTCGTGGTCGGGCACTAACCTCTCACCCTCGTTCTACACTTAGAAAATTTTTCAAAATTTTCATCTCCCCCACCTACTCCCAACATACATGCTCTCATCACTCTCCCTCTAACATTCTCCTCCCTCACCACCCAACACCCCATCACTCATTCCCCACTTCATAAATATTTTCTCTCTCATGGAACCAAGTTTTCACTCCCACCATCCCATCCCACTCCACTCATTCTCATCTTGTAATTCTGAAAACATTCTTGTGGGGCTCCCTCTTTAAGTTTGCACAACCAAAAAAAAAAATATTATTTAATTAATTATTTATTTATTTAATTATCAAAATTTGAAATTCAAATTTCAAATTCAGATCTGGGCAGCACCCGCCCCGCCTGACCCGTGCGCCCATGCTCTCTCTCTCAGCCTCTCGCCCAACTCCCCAACCGAACCCGACCCACCCGAAACCGACCCACCCGAACCTGACCCGCTCCCTCAAAACTCTAATCTAACCCTATCTCTTTCTCTTTCTTCTTCATGTGCCGCCGCAGCCCCCATGGGCGCCGCCGCCGCCTCCTTCTCCCTCGGCCTCGCCCTCCATGGCCCGTCTCCTTCACCGCGGACGACCTCACATCTCGTCCCTGCCTCTCTCCTCTCTTCCCCCCGCCCCTCCTCCCTTCCCTTCGCCCACCCGCGGCACCCCGCCGCCGCCCCTTCTTCCCCTTCCCTTCCCCTTTTCCTCCATGGCCGACCCAAGCTCGGCCTCGCCATCTCCCTTCCCTCTTCCCCCTTCCCCTTCCTCCCCCGCCCCCTCCCTCGGCCTCGGCCTCACCCCCCCTTCGGCCTCAGCCCACCTCACCCCCCCTTTGGCCTCGGCCCACCTCACCCCGCCCCGTCTCCCTTCCTCCCCTATCCCCCTTCGGCCTTGGCCAAGGGACCTTGGTCGGCCTCGGCCTCGCGGCCTTGGTCGGCCTCGGCCTCGCGGCCTTGGTCGGCCTCGGCCCCTTGGTCGGCCGGCCTTGGCCCCTCTTTCCCCCTTCCCCTCCTTTTCTTCCCTCCCCATTGCCCTTGTCATCCCACGGCAGCCTCTTGATGCCGCCCCTTTCCCATCTTCATCATTCTTTCACCCAATCCAGCCTCCAAGGCCATCAACCTTCAACCACCTCTCCATATCTCATTGCCCTTCATACCCATAACCTCTTCACTTCAGTCATCACACCCAAGTCCACCCCGCCACCATCGACCTTCACACATCATGGCCGACATCCAAGGCCAGCACTTCAACAAATTTTTTTTTTTTTGCACCATTGACCGACGTGCATTGCCCGCGCCCTTGCGCCCGTCGTGGACTACCCCCGTATCGCGACGCCTGATCGCGCACATCGCGCCCCTACACATTTCATACTTTTTTACACAGAATTTTTTTTGCAAATTTGATCACGTCCTGTGTGACGACGTCCTTCTACATCAACATCCTCGGTAGGTGGTGCGAGAGGTAGCTCGAACCACCTACTCCTACTCATTGTTCGACGCTCGTCATCCGTTGCCCGGGTGCCGTCTCCGCGACCCCCGTCGCCCGGACATCATCTCCGCGACGCCCGTCGCCGGACATCATCTCCGCGACCCCCGTCGCCCGGACATCATCTCCGCGACGCCCGTCGCCTGGACATCATCTCCGTGACCCCCGTCGCCCGGACATGACATCATCTCCCCGACCCCCGTCGCCCGAACATCATCTCCGCGACCACCGTCGCCCGGACATCATCTCCGCGACCCCCGTCGCCCGGACATCATCTCCGCGACCCCTGTGGCCCCGACATTATCTCCACGACCCCCGTCGCCCGGACCTCATCTCAGGGACGCCCGTCACCCGGACGTCATCTCCGTTACTCCCGTCGCCCGGACGTAACTCCGCTACCCCCGTCGCCGGGACGTCACACTGTGCCCCTGACACCTTACTCACTCCGCCGCGCCCATGCGCAACAATCATAATACAGGCCTTTGGGCATCACACTTATTCACCACACCATGCGCCCCCGCCATGGACGTGGAACATGCTTCGACCCACTCTCTGGAGTGTGCAGCATCACGGGGGGCTTCGTTCGTTGTGCTCTTCGTTGGGCTCACAACCTTAAAGCCTCGCCGGCACAATCAACTACGGGATGGGCTCACAACCTTAAAGCCACACAATCAACTACGGGATGGGCTCACAACCTTAAAGCCATCGCCGGGATGGGCTCACAACCTTAAAGCCATCGCCGGCACAATCAACTACGGGATGGGCTCACAACCTTAAAGCCATCGCCGGCACAATCAACTACGGGATGGGCTCACAATGCCATCGCCGACACAATCAACTACGGGATGGGCTCACAACCTTAAAGCCATCACAACCGCCATCGCCGGCACAATCAACAACGGCTCCTCCGGGATGCTACCTGGCCAGTCAGGTAGACAGCTCCTCCGGGATGCTACCCTGACTCGCTCTGAGTGCTCCGGCACAAGGACTCACCCACGGGGATAGGCGACTCCTCCGGGACACTGTCTCTGCCAGGGAGCTCTTCAACTCCCCTTCCGCCAGGTAGACGGCTCCTCCGGGATGCTACCTGGCCAGTCGGGTAGACGGCTCCTCCGGGATGCTACCCTGACTCGCTCCGAGTGCTCTGGCACAAGGACTCACCCACGGGGACAGGCGACTCCTCCGGGACACTATCTCCGCCAGGGTGTCGTCCGTCACCCGGACGCCGTTTACATGCTCACGCCCCTGCGTCTTATCATCGTGCCTTTGTCTCAACTCCCAAGCATTCCACGCTTTTGTAGGTGGTGCACGAGGTGGCTCAAGCCATCTACTCTTCATCATCATCATGCTTTGACGACCTCAACGGCTCGCCGACCAAACAATACCAAAATCTTGCTAAGTGTTTATGCGTGCGGTGCCCGCTCGGGTTGGCCCTCCGCGCACACCCCACGCAGGGGGCTTATGTTCCCAACCTATTCTGGTCGTACCCAAGGGCCCAATAAGGTTCCATTTCACGCGAACACGTCAACGGATTCAACAGACAATTCTTCAACGCTGCGAATCGGTAAAAGTGCGGGAGCCCAAGTCACGTGCAGTCTTTGCTTCACACGCCTCACGGACTTGGTCACCAATTATTTTACATCAACGTCACTCACGGTAGTACGTTCGTCACAAAAAAACCACCCGAGAACTTCTTCACCAAAAACATCAACCGACGGCGCAACCGGGGCAATGGGGTCAAGGGGCAAAGGCCTTGGCCAACCCCATGGGGTCGGCCTCGGCCTAACCCAAGGCCATGGGGTCGGCCTCGGCCTCCCATGGGAGGTTGGCTTTGGCCTTCCCCCCCCCGGTTCTTCACTTTTCGCACAAGGTCCTTTTTCGCACTTTGTTCACTTCATACACTTCGTATGTGACTTAGGCACCTTGTTCGTAACATGGGTATGATTCACGTCGACACAATCGTCGCAACGCAACTTTCGGATTCGTCATTGCCCATCAAAACACCTATCAACGGCGCGCCCGAAGTTCACCTAGGAGGAGGAGTGGCCTTGGCCTCCCTTCATGGGAGTTGGCCATCGGCCATGGCCACCCCTAGGGTCGGCCTCGGCCTCACCAAGGGGTCGGCCTCGGCCTTCCCAAGGGGTCGGCCTCGGCCTCCCCAAGGGTGGTAGCCTTGGCCTTCCCCCATGTTTGGTCTATGACCTCCCCCCTCGCGCGTACTTGTTTTCTCAAGTCTTTGCACCTCCGCGATGTTTACGGACGTTCGTCCATCAACCTCGCGACGTCCGTCCTGCCTCGACCTCGCGACGTCCGTCGCGCACCAACCTCGCGACGTCCGTCGTCCATTAACCTCGTGACGTCCGTCGCGCACCAACCTCGCGACGTCCGTCCCGCACCATCCTCGTGACGTCCGTCGTGCATGAACCTCGCGACGTCCGTCGTACGACGACCTCATACCATCATTTCCAACTTTGTCATTACTACATATTGCATTCATCATCTTGTTATGACAGGTACACTCAGCTCAAATCCCATCTTCGGGACACCCGACTCGTGCCCGTGCACCGTCTCCACGACATTCATCGCCGGCCCATGCGTCATTCTTATGACGTGTGCCTCGGCACCAAGTATATGCTTCGCGACCTTCGTCGCCGCGCTCGTGCACCATCTTCATGATACGTGCCCCCGGCACTAAGCATAGCTCCGCGACGTTCGTCGCCTGGCCCGTGCGCCAAGATGCGTGCCCCCGGCACCAACTATAGCTCCGCGCCCGTACGCCATCCTCATCATGCGTGCCCCCGGCACCAACTATAGGTTCGCAACGTTCGTCGCTGCGCCCGTGCGCCATCTTCATGATACGTGCCCCCGGCACCAAGTATAGCTCCGCGACGTTCGTCGCCGCGCCCGTGCGCCATTGTCATCATGCGTGCCCCCGGCACCAACTATAGCTTCGCGACCTTCGTCGCCGCGCCCGTGCGCCATTCTCATCATGTGCGCCCCCAGCACCAAGTATTGCTTCGCCACGTTCGTCGCCGCACCACTCTCATGACATGTGCTCCAGCACTGGGGGCTTGCGTTGGCACCCCTATGGACTATGACCCCCGGGTCACTCCGAGACGGGAGCAGGTCTTCGGAGGGCATCGCGCCTAGTCTACCTGGCAGTTGGGCGTCGGGTTTTCCCCACCACTGCCAGGCCTGTGGGACTCTGCAAGGGCTTGGATTGGAGGCTAGATCAAGGGGTTTCTCTGGCCACACTGACGGTGTGGGAGCCAGTCTTTCCAGACAGACAGAGCGACGCTGTACGGGGCAGACCGGGTGAATATGCGATTCGACAGTCCGCGGAGCACCGACAGCTGTGGACCCCTCGGTGACGTGTCACTCCCGGGGAGTGCCACGTGTCGTGTGATGACATCATCATCCCAACCTCTATAAATAGAGGTCTTGAGAATTCATTTAGAAGATGAACATTTTCAGAACACTTTCACTTTCTCACTCTAGAATCCTAGAGAGAAACATACAGGACCCTGACTTCGGACATAAGCATCAGACTGTGACTGTCGTCGTGTATTCACTCTGCGCCATGGCCCTCGCAGCACTGCCACCCTCAAGCTCTGTCTGGGAAGCCCTTGGTCTCTGCCCTTGCTCCGCCCTTGCTGTGTCTCACATCATCACACTTGGCATCCGAGTCAGACTGCATTCCTTGTGGCACCTCCACGTCGACTGTGGACCCACTTTCCTTGGCATCACTTGCGTAGCCTCATTAGCGCAAAATGGTCTGCGTATAAGGTTCCCCAACCTAAGCTGATATAGGCACTTGGATCAAAATCGGCTAATTGGTCGTGTTTTGAATAAAAAAGAGATAGACTGAGAAGCCAGATGTAATCCTCTGCCAGATTTTTATCACATATATGTGGTGCTAATGGAGTGTAATTCTCTTCTCGAAGTAAATACTGACATGGTAAGTATGGGTCGGAGGACTGGTGTTTTAAGGGGTTATCTTTTCAAAGAGCACTGCAAAGGAGGATTCATTTTGAAGAATGTTGGACATTCAGTTGGTTCAGATCAGCACACAAGGTTTGGTCCTTGTCGTGGGGGGAGCTGTGAAGGAATTGTTCTAAAATTTTCCCAGCATTGCTGAGAATAAGGAGCTTTTAGTAGCATGTGCTTACTCGATGATTTCTTAGGGAGTTTAATTGTCTTCTGGAAGTAAGTTCTGACATGGTAAGTATGGGTGTCGATGAGGGGATACTGTTTTCAGGGGTATTTTACGGAGAGCATTGTGAAGGAGGAACATTTTGAAGATTATTTGACACTCAGTTGGTTTAGATCAGCACACAAGGTTTTGGCCTTACTCTGGCAAGAGCTCTGCGAAGGAATTGTTCCGAAATTATCCCAGCATTAATGAGGAAAAAGAGGTTTCATTGGCAGGTTCTTACGCCATGACTTCTTAGGGAGTTGTGTGTGATTTCGTGATTGAAAGTTGGAATTTGTGGACCAATATATGAACGTTTGGAAGTTAAGTGTTTTCCAGTGGCATGCTTCTTTCAGTGAGATTCTTTCAAGGTCTATTGGTAGATTCTATCGTGCATTTCGTGGGTAATCTATTTGGAAAGCAAAGACTTGCTTAGTTATTGCCCACTTACTCTGAGATATAAGCTCTTATTATCATCTTGTGGGTAGTATTAAACTATTAATTAACATTTGCTGCGTACAAAGTCAGTTTTCTCTTGTGTTGGAACAAGGTATCTGGAGATAAGGTCCAAGCTGATATTTAAGTCACAGCTTCGTATTGGTAGCTTTAGTCTTAGAAACTACAATGTGGCGTCTTACTTACAAGCCAATCTCTCTATCTTAAAAAGTGTGATATACTTAAACATGTTTCTAAACATTTTAATCACCAAAATACCCTCTGAAATCTCTCATATTACAAACTACCCGCCTTTTTCAAAAGAAAAAAAATTGCCTCCTGCCACATGCTTACAGGACTTTGCCACCCGCTTACAGGACTTTGAAGCGGCCCAATTTTAAAATTAAAGCTTCTTCTACGCCAACCTCTCTCCCTGCCTATAGCCTACAGATACTCTGCCTTTGCCTCAACAAAGACATGCTGCCTTTGCCTCACAGATATATTGCCTCGAAGAACCATCTTCACAGAAGGTATACGGGTGCGTTAAACGGCCAAGCCAACTGTTCCTGCTTTCTCTACTTTCGACTTCCTCCTACAATACTTCTTTTTCGAAGGTCAGCTTTCGCATTACCAGAATCGCATAACAAAATATTCTCTGGTTTGAGTCTTCTCAAAATACGTTCGTGCATTCAATGTCATGTATATTTGCGACGCATTCAATCATTCTACTTACATGACATTGCATCTTTTACGACTAACACCAGTCCCTCGATCAACAAACCGTGTGCCCACGAATTACAAGTGCGCATTCTGTGACGCACTTCAAATTCACTAATTTCATGTGTACGAACAGAAGCTCTGGTTTGCTTAGCATCTCCAGTTCTCTCTACATGTCTTCCCTCCATTAATCTTGATCAAGGCTTTCATGTTGTCTTTCCCTTTTACCATTGCATGCACGGTGTTTGAAGATTTGCAATAGCACACTATGTTACTTTGCACATTCTAAGCACGTCACATTTCTCTTGATTTTGTTCCAAATTGCTTACTGTCTTACCCAGTGCTAGTAGAGGAATTGTTGATTGCTTTTCATTCTTAGGATTGACATATGAAAAAACATATTTAAGAATCATTTGGAAAGGTTCAACGATTAAAAAAGGTGTTGCAAGCATATCTGAATCAGTTGAGATGAAAATATCAGTGATATTAGTTGACAAAAGAAGGAAACAACCAGGGTGAAGTCAAGAAAACATATAGTGAAGAGGCACTTCTATTCCCTTAGGACTCACATCTAACGTAGCAATTGGGGCTCGTATTCAAGCCATTATGATATAGGCAAGCAATGACTTATATAAACGAGCGAACCTGCACAAGCCCCCGCTCACTTCACAATTCTTGCACGATTCGGTCCTGTACGAGACATTTATTGCAAGGACATTATGAATTGCATTCCGTTGGGTCGCCCTTGTTTCCCCAAGTCCATATAGTGAAGTACTAGATGAGTATTGGAGATTAGGGAGCTCCAGTTCATAACCAGGACCAACAGCAATTGGTTGCAGTTTAAGGTAAAGTTTTCTTCTGAGAAGAGGACAAGACCTTTATTGCTGAATCTGAGATTTAATCATCACATTCAAGGGAATGGACATGCTGAAGTAACAAACAAAGTCATCAAGGATGTAACTAAAAAATGAAAAGACTAAATCTGAAGGATTGGCTGATAGCTCAGAATCTTTACGGGTGTAGAATGCATCCAAAAGAACGAGCAAGTACGTCTCTGTTCACTATGTTGTATGGATGTTGATATAACTCAAATATAACTCCCAATAATTGGGGAATACCCGGCAATTCTAGTCAAACTGGGAGATCAATGATTACCTTATTAAGGATGGTGACGTGATCTTCAAGGATCCTAATGCGATCCTAACATATCTGGCCCATGCCCCAGTCCTACTAGGAATCTTCTCCTACAGCTATATAAAGGAGTCTACCCCTCCAGGTATGGGACAATGACACAATTCATGCTTTTTCAGAGTTACTATCCTGTAGCTGCGCTCTGACTTAAGTATCGGAGAGTTCTCCGCCGGGAACCCCACCCGGCGGTCACTCATTTTCTGTTTTACAGGTCATCGGTCCATGCTCGGGTTCCGCAATGTACGCAGAGCATATTTTTTTAGCAACAACAGTTTGGTGCCATCCGTGGGACCCGCCAGCCTAACTATTTGACCTCAAGAAAATTCAACAGTCCTACACCTCCGACGGTGTCGCGTCGGAACCTCGGAACCACCGACAGAACCACCGTTGCCACGGGCCTCTAGAATTGAATTGCCGTCAAAGGCAAAAAAAAAACAAAAACATTGTTCAAAGAGAGTTCATGATTCCGACAGAGGTGTTACAGCAAAGTGTCGTCGGCAGCCATATGGCAGAGCCACCAACGGCACAACAGCTCCATCAAAAAGCCAAAAGAAACAGCAATAGCAGTGCACATTAGGTATGCTTCCCAACTGTCACATCACTGCCACAGCACAGTGCCACCATAACCTACCACCGCCGCGAAAGGGTTGGTTGCCTATTTCTACTGCCGCCATCTCGAGCGGAGCAACACCAACATCTCAGAGAAAAAAAATCAACCAATTGCCCACCATCAGAGTCAAGGTGGCCATAAATAACCATCGTTGCAGTGCATAGGCCAACCACTGCACCGTCGCTCCCATGGGATAAAGCACCAATTAAGTCCTCACCAGCATTCACCGTAAGCCGCCGTACAGCCACCGCCGGGCCACCATAATCACAGCCCCATCACGGCCATCGCCACCGGTCATAACCTATCACCGCCATCAAAGGGCTTCTCTTACCACCGTCGCTTCATGGAAGATGCATTACCATCGCTTCATGGAGGATGAACCAGTGTCACGAGGAGTTGGACACAGATCGGCGACCACCATCGACATTGGCAAAGCCTTGCCGTCTGACAGCACACTCGGTGACGCTCTCGCGAGCAGCGATAGACCTACTCCACACAACCAAGGCACACACAGCAATGGGCAAACGCCGACACCGCTGTCGTATCACCGTCATAACTCGCTGAGGAACATTGCCGCCAGATCCGCCTCCTTGTTAAGGCTGCCATCCACCCATCTAGTCAACGGTGCCGCCTTTTCAGATCTGCTTCGCCACCATCAATGGCCGCGTACTTACGTTACCTTCTTTTCTATCTTCCCCAATGAGATCAATAACTACCAGTACCAGCACCTGTTGCCGCCCCGACTGGGACCTCTCCCGGCGTTGTGTCGTCTGAAGCACTCTTCATGGGGCCGCTGCTCCCTATGGTGGTCCGATCTGCCTTCATTGCTGCCTTTTGGTCAAACATAAAAATGGCCAGATAAGTCCAATGCTTCTTTTTCAAATTGAGTAACCCCATAAAAAGGCATAGTTATATTTTAGACCCCCACTGTCATTTTTATTCAACTTATGCCACACTGTTTTTGAGATTTAAGGGTTTTACTTATCAAAAGAATGCATAATTATACTTTAGACCCACAGGGTCTTACTTATTTAAACACATGCCACACATTCTTTAAAAACAACGTATATTTTAGTGCATATATGTCGTTAAAAGTTTAGCGACTGCGATCTTAGGCGTTAGCAAGCCCTCCAAAGGCTGCTTCTGGTGCGTTTTCATTAGCTAGACCTATTTATTTTTTGGTCTACCATCATCCAGTTGAGCGAGTCTATTATGTGTCTGGTCTTACCAATTATTTTGACTTTTTAAAGCTCAATTGGCGACATGCAGTATAGCACACTCTGTCATTTAACCGACAACACCTTAATGGGGCTGCGGTGACTAAAACACCGCTCTTATTTTTGTGTTAAAAACATAGTTACATTTTTATATGCTTTATTACTTCAGAAGCCGTCTTTTTAGTCACATACTTTTCTTGTTGCAAGGGCTTAAATTGCGCTCACGAGCATCAACAGTGACGTATAAACCGCTTCATAAGCAAGGAACAAGTTCACAGCAACCTGTGACTTGAAGTCATATCTAGGGTTTCTACTGCCACGTCTTGCCGACTCGACATTTCTTATTATCTCGTGATGTTCAGTCATACAGTGACCTCTATTTATGGCGTATTCACATCGTTGCTCGTTGAGAAGCTAGTTCAACAATGATGGAAGCACACATGCTACCACCGTATCTAGTGAATCGCCAGCTATGCCTGACGGACTTCGTATCCTCTGGCTTTATATGCTCGTTCAATCTATCAAACGGATTATGGTCTTCTATATTGCTCCCACAGGTCTTCTTGTGATCGGACTCTACATATGGGCTTAAAAGCCGTCTTTATATATCCATGCCTTCTCAAAGGCTGGGGGGCTTTATATTTCATGAGATCATTCTTATACAGGCTTAATGCTTGTGTCTTATCAGACAGGGAGGTTCGCCACAGCGACCATATTATGGGCTCCATGAACCGCACCTTCTTAATTGGCACTGCGGCAACAAGGACGAGAAACCCCTGAGGGCATAAACAATGAGAGTTCTAAGTTCTGTCAAACCCCCAAGGGAACGTAAAATAGGAACTCTAAAGTTCCGTCAAACCCCCAAAGGCGCATACAACGAGGACTCAAAAGTTCTGTTAAACCACTGAGGGCGCGTACGATAAGAACTCCAGGTTCTATTAAACCCCTGAAGGCGTGTAAGATGAGAACTCTTAAATTCCGTCGAACCCTCGAGGGTAATTGCATGAGCTCCGGCTCCATCTACCCCCGAGGGCCTGTAAGACGAGAACTCTTAAGTTCTGTCAAACCCCCGAGGGTATTTGCGTGAGCTCCGCGCTCCATCAATCCCTCAGGGACGAACACCCCCGAGGGTGATAGAATAGAGCTCGAGCTCTATCCGAATGGTTTAGCTACAGTTCTAACCCGTGAAACAGCAAAGGACTATGGGACTTCATCCCCACCATTCTTTATCAATTCAAAACCCAGCCAAGCGTGAGTGCGAGGCTTCTTTGCCAGCTCTTAGCTGATGATAAGAGTTCGCGACAAAGTAAAATGCAAGCATGATGTGGTCGGCTCGAGCTCAAGAACACACACTTGCACAAAATGAACACCCTCCAAAAGAGAGATGACCCCTCGAGGGGACATTCAAGCACTTAGCACATGCAACAACTTGTATGCACAACTTTGTGTCCTCTCCCGAGAGAGGCTACCATGGGGCACAGCCCCTAAAGGATCTCGAGATCCCATGATTCGTCTCTCTAAAGATGATTTTGAATAGCCTACTCAGGTGATATTCTAAGACTTAGCTCTTGAGAGCTAGGGTTCTGACGCCCTACTTGGGCAAAGTTCTAAGGCTTAAGCTCCCGCTTAGGTTAGAGCACATGGAAGACATAAATATTGTTACCCCTACAAAGTGGATGAGAATCACTTACAAATCTGATGCATGTCTCGAGACACCAGATATAAACTTCCTCAGCAAACATTTTAGCTAAGGAAGTGGGGGCTTATGATATAACTCAAATATAGCTCCCAATAATTGGGGAATACCCAGCAATCCTAGTCAAACTGGGAGATCAATGATTACCTTATTAGGGATGGTGACGTGATCCTTGAGGATCCTAATGCGATCCTAACATATCTGGCCCACGGCCCAATCCTACTAGGAGTCTTCTCCTACAGCTATATAAAGGGGTCTACCCCTCCAGGTATGGGACAACGATACAATTCATGCTTTTTTAGAGTTACTATCATGTAGCTGCGCTCTGACTTAAGCATCGGAGAGTTCTCCGCTAGGAACCCCACCCGGCGGTCACTCGTTTTCTGTCTTGCAGGTCATCGGTCAAGGCTCGGGTTCCGCAATGTACGCAGAGCATATTTTTAGCAGCAACAGATGTGATGTTATATTGCCCGTGGAAATAAATGTAACGTATACAAGAATAGCATTTGAAAGCAGCCTATGCCAGCAAGTTGAGGTCAAGCAATGTACATAAGGTAATAACATGGACTATTTTGGTGTGAATTATTAGGCCAAGGAAATGCCACTACAGTATTAGGTGTTTGGCAAAATGCCTATTCTGCTGTGAATTCCTAGCTACACAATGTTGGAAAAGGTTGGAAAGAATTAAGCAGCAGGAGTTTCTTTGCCCAAAAAATGTTTGCTACCAGAGAATGAATAACTTCTACCTTCAACACTTTGAAATAGAGTCCCCTTAGCTCTTAAGGCTATGAGATTAGCACAAACGTTAGTAGCATTTGTTTGATACTTAGAAGCGGTCTTATTCATTTGGACTTCAAGAGATGGCGATTTTTTGGCATTCAAACTAAGTACAACAAACAACTCAAAAAAAATTATATCTTTCCCCACTTACCTTATCATTTTCAGCTCTGCTTGACTAACAGCTTAGATGTTAATACGCGATAATGAGTTTATAATACATTAGTATTGCACAGTTTAGAAAAAGGAATAGTTTCACTTATCATATTTTCATATTACTCTTATAGTTGGTGACATACGGAAGTGGACAGCTGCATTAAAAAAGTGACGAATGCATACACTATAAGCTCTCACTCTTTGGTGTGGCTACCTTTCCGTTCGAATTAAAAGTTCTAGGCAGGCCGGATAACTACATAACATTTCTACCATCAATCTGGAATCATGTTTGCACCAAAAATTTCACCCATAAGAACCCTTGCTCAATTAGTTAGTAAATCTCCTGAATAAATTATGCTCGAGTCACGTAGTCATATACTGTAGGTGTGAAAACAGCTTATGCTCTTTAGTCACCACTATACTTGCACTGCATGTAGGACAATATTGTTTTGCAATTAATGGCTTGGTTGTGACTCTTGGGCTATGATTAGTTGTGTATAAACGAAGGTGAATCCACAAAAGATAAAGAAAATGGTCAAGAAAAATGCAATTGGTGATGTATAGGTCATTGATTTTCTAATTATTCAATTTTTGTATTTGTTTGCATTATATTGACCTCATAAGACTCTGTGTTAATGCTCTTTGATGTCAATTATAGCGAATTCAACATAGTTCACCTTATGAAAAAACTCGGGAGGCTATTATCTTGCCTAAGTTGGGAAAGTTTCTGTCTAAAATAAGAGGATCATGAATCAATGCGTAAAAAGACATCATGGTAATTGAAGATGCAACACTAAAGTGGAACTTTGTAGCTGAAACCCTGTTATAAACAACGATCGTCCAGACCAATCATTTCGTACTCTGGCTAATATATATCCCTAAAAGTGGTGGTAGTGTAGTAGTTCTACTGTGAAGTCTGACTGAACATATTACAAAAATATTAGAAGCAGGATAGTATAAATGTTCAACACTTTTTTGATTTAGGTAGTAATCTAAAGAAGTAAATGGTAACACAAACTCTAGACACCAACAAATCCAAGATGTCTTACCATCTAAAAAGTGCATTAAGAAAAATGCTGAAAAGCAAAATCCCAAATAACATCAAAGCACTTGCACCTAAAAACAATCAGGGCAAGACAAATATAACAGAAGGTCAACCGCTTAAAGAACATTCAAGTGGAGAAGGAAAGGAACAAAAGATAAGGTAGATGCGGAAGAAAGAAATAGTCTACAAAACCAGGATATGCCTCGATTTCTTCATATAAATCATCATCAAAACAGCCTACGAAGAGCACACATTCAAGCACATGTGCCACCATGAGCTCAGGTCTCACCCTTTATTGATCTGGGGAAAAAACAATAATTAATGTAACAAACAAACCTTTCCAAAGATAGTAGATTTCAGCAGAACAAGTAAAGCTTGAAAAAGGGCGTTAGTTGAATGTATGTTCATTGCTTTGTACAACAAAAAAGAAAAAAAAGGAACTGTGTACTTGAATCACTTTAGTACATCGTTTCCATTAGAGTAAGCACACAAAACAAGCCAAACAATTTCTTCAGCCCAGGATATATTGCAATAGCAGGATAATGAAGTCATGCCTCCTAATCCACTACTTTGTTTAAGATCCAACATATAAGAGAAGAATGGTTTTAGGAGATATTCGAGATAATCATTTAAAATTATGAAAATCAGGAATCATATTTTTATAGACCCATTCTATACTTTCTTATACCAGATTCAATTGAAATTACAGATACCATCTTTTTTCCGACTTGTTTGGAGTGAATTATAATAACAACATTCTTGCAGCAGGAAAAGAAGCAGATAAGATCAAGAAAGAGTAACTTTTATCCGACAAATCAAATTTAAGCAATGCTGTTAAATAACTTAGCAAATATATACAACTTGAAGAGTCACCTGTGGAGTGAATTTGAAGGAGATGTCTTGGTGCGGATTGAAAGTTGAAAGCTTTAGGCAATAACAAACCTACTTTGTTTCTCGAGAACTCTCGTTGGTGTCCCTCAAGGTTCACCTCCACAAGTGTTGAAGTGCAACACAAAACAAAGTCATAATCAAATCCCAGAGCCTGGATGTGGGTTGCACCATATCTAAAACAGTATAATATTAATGTCATTTCTCCTTGAATTTTTCTACTAAAGGATTTTGTCAGAATCTCATTCGTTCTCTATCACGGTCCTGTTTTAGCCCCAGTTTCCTACTTTGGTTTGTGAAAATTATAAACGATTTTTATTTCCAAACTCTGGAAGTAAGGCTTCAACTTCCTTCTAAACCTGCCATATTCATCATCAATAAAAAAAAAACCTGGTTAGAGATTACTTTGACATAGGCTTATGATTTGTTACTATGGCCTTGAGAGTCTGCACCATTTACAGGAGTGCAGATACTCCTCACCATGGTAGGTCTAAACCATGATACTGGCATGTGTAACCTTCCAAGGAAGTGCCAGACTTGGTTATTGTTGGATACTGTGCTACTGAGATCTACTGCCTCACATTTCATGTGTTTGACTTGCAGGTGTGTCTTAGTATCTGGGTATATATGTCGCACCTGCAACCAAACCAACTGGAAGAGTTTAGCACGTGCTACCAGATGGAAAGAGAAGGTTTTGCTATCTTATTACCTCTATATCTCCTTATACTTTTGAAAAGCTAATAAGCGAATTAGTTTTATTCTCATGGCCTTAAACAAAATGGAACCCATCATATTACATGCAGAGAAAAGAAGGATGCTCAATCGTACTTACCAAAGCAATTGACATGCACGACTCACCACTGACAAAAAAAACATAATAAGTTACGATGGTTTCTAAAAACATGAAATGGAGAAGCAGTGATGTAAACTCAATTGCCGATGCAAGCCTTCAAACCAAAAAAAGACCAAAGATGACACGAGGTATGTTGTATCATTAGTTCTCTTTGGTTGTTGGATGGGTAGTTGAATTGGCTTTCTACTCCTATATTATAGATAGTGGTCGGATGATCCAACATCTTTAGCCTACAAAGAATAGGCATTATGACCATATACTCTGAGATATTAGAGCTGATATGATTTCGCTCAAACGCTTTACTGTGATTGGTTGATTCAGTGTTTTAAGCATATGGGTAATAAACATGACGACCGTTTTGAGATACAACAGTCGAAATTTTTTCTACTTGTTATCCAACTCCTTTTTGGGTTCTAATGCTATGCTATTGTCTAGCCCCTGTTATCAAGTAAAGATATAATAACAATTGAGAATTGAGACTTTTTCACACATGTGCAGAGGACAAAATATCCTTCAATTGCAGTTATCGGAGGAATAGATATGCTCAACTCACCAATGAACAAAGAGCTCTACATATAAAGCAAGTTTCCCAAAATAGAAAAAGGAGAAGTATTGATGTAAAATCACTTGCAATTGCACGGCTTCAAATGGAAGATATCCCAGAGATGAGACCAGGTACATTAGGTCATTCTTTTGTTGTCATCTTTCTTTTATGACAGTTTATGCTACAAATGACACTTGTGCAAGGATTTTTTCTTCCTTTATATTTTTAAGATAGAGAGATTCTATCACATTTTTAACATGTTTACGCACATCACTCTTTTAAGATAGAGAGATTCTATCACACTTTAAGTTTCATTGATATGAAAGGATGCATATTCTTGTGCAAATCTGAAGATGCAAATTGCCATATTTTCTTAAAAAATGGAAACAATTCAACAAACATCTAATGTGCAAAAGTGCAGAGTAATGATGCGTGTCATTCCATATATTCAAACACCTTGAATACGATGGTAATACCAAAGATAACATCAAACAGTGAATCCATGGAGTAAGATAAATTGAGCAAATGCGTACACATTTTATAGATTGGAAGTAGGAGTAGTTGCTTCAATTAGATTCAAAGAAGGCACACCTGTAAATAGGGCAGAAAGTTTTGCCCTGCCAAAAAAGCACAAAATACTAATATTTTGCTAGATGTGAGAAGCGATGTTGACTTTGTCTGGATGTTCTTCTGTGAAGAAAGTATATGGAGCGAAGGGATCTCCAACAAGTTCCTTGCTGATGTAGAAAATTACTATTATTTGAGGATGAGGGTCGGTTAGACGGAAGGAAGAAGCGCTCGATTTTGATGCGTTTGGTGTTTTAGGCATCCTTCATTTTCAGACTATGACATGTTTTGACATATAGAGGGCCAAAATTCACGTTTGTTGATGGATTTTATTCTGTTGGTTAATCTACACGAACATAAATATGATGGTTTATCTGCATGAAACATATGGTAATTATGAGTATAATGCATACGCTTGTAAAGGTTGGTGAGACATCATGCAAATTCTGCTTGAACTATTAGTAGATCATGTGAATTGGAAGAATTTGTAAAAATGTGGATGGTGAATAGTGCTAACTACATTACTTCCCCTGCAAAAGTAAGAGAGTGTGGTTTAGACGGGCTACATTTTCTATGGCATGAGTGATACAAGAGTTCGACCCATAGGTCATTTGCTTTCTCTAGGTTTGGGGAGCCCTGGGTAATGCCTAAGTACGTTTTGTTACTTTGATTCTTAATTTTGAGGTCTGCCTCATGTGATGGAACCCAACATATTGGTCTGCATTCCATCAGCATAATCCGAGGTTTAGTGTGCGCTTGTTGGCAGCAACTTCAGGTAGTATCACAGCTATGCAATTTTTTGCAGCAGGTTATGCTATATTAAGTACACCATGTGCTCGACCATTTCCCCAAATGATCTCCCTCTGCTAGATTTAATACAAGTATTGCTCCCTATAGCCATTAAGCATCCAAAATATCCACACAGATTAAGATAATTGCATGTTTCTTTTTCTTTCATCTCTTTGACTTCTTTGATCTAAGAAATCCCATTAGATACCTCTCGACCATTAGTTGATTGAACAATTGTGAACTGTTCTTACTTAGGATTTGTAGGAAATGACACAATGGACTGTTCCTACATGCATGTGCTTTTGAGTATGACCCAGATGTAGCTTCCTCTTTTAAATTAGAGCTATGTTAGCCTCTTTTAAATTAGAGCTATGTTGAGATCTTTTGTTGTTTGTTCATGTAAATATTACAAAGGTGAGGCTTATGTGCCACGTCTAATGAAAAATTTTATTCTACTTTTCTATTAAGTGTCAATCCACAGTATTTTAGATCAGATCAAAAAATCATCAATATATCATGAAATATATAGTAGTAGAGAACACATGCCAAAAAGGTATGAGTTTATTATGTAAACTATATCGTACTCTCGTTGTTATAGAGGTGCGATGCAAATACAAAGAAGACAACCATGAAGACATAAGTAAGTGACAAAATGAAAATGAAAGGGACACATGAATGCTTTGAGTACTTAGTCATAAACTAAATCAGATACAAACAAAAGTGATGCAAATGAAGTAAAAAAGCTAGCATAGAGTTAGAAGTAAGGCATGTTATCATTTGGAATAAGGTTCTCTAGAAAGAGGATTATTAGTTAATCTTAGTTAGGCTTTGTTGGAGTGGATTTGTGCCTGTTTTGCTGGATTCGTTGAGTTAACATTTCAGAAAAATTGATCACGCGTCTAATATACTTAGCAACGGACGATGATGATAAGAAAGAAACAACTAAGTAAAATGAGCGACAGCCTTTTGGTGTTCATCTTAGGAAGTATCCCTTCACCCTGCAATGGTAGCAGACTCGTGATTAATGCTGAAGAAGAGATAAAGAGGAGTTACAAAGATATAAACTAGATTAGAAAATATATGAGCACAAGATCCCAAAGCTCATAGATCTTATAATTCCCAAGCAAATACAAAGAAGACAACCATGAAGACATAAGTAAGTGAGAAAATTTTAAAGAAAGGGACACGTGAATGTTTTAAGTACTTACTCATAAACTACATCAGATACAAACAAAAGTGATGCAAATGACGTAAAAAAGCTAGCATAGAGTTAAAAGTAAGGCATGTTATCATTTGGAATAAGGTTCTGTAGAAAGAGGATTGTTAGTTAATCTTACTCAGGCTTTGTTGCAGTGGACTTGCGCCTGTTTTGCTGGATTCGTTAAGTTAACATTTCAGAAAAATTGATCATGTGTCTAATATACTTAGGAACCAACGATGGTGATAAGAAAGAAACAACTAAGTAAAATGAGACAGCCTTTTGGCGTGCATCTTACTATCCCTTCACCCTACAATGGTAGCAGACTCGTGATTAATGTTGATGAATAGATAAAGAGGAGTTACAGAGATATAAACTAGATTAGAAAATATACGAACACAAGATCCCAAAGCACATAGATCTTATAATTCCCAGCAAAATCACAAACTTTAGTTACCTTAAGATACTTCTTTTAGATATTGGTTGTATTCATCTTGTAAGTATGTACTATATAGTTATTAAATATGGCAAGTAAATTAAAAATTAGTGTTGGGAAAGAACTTTAAGTGCATGATGTTAATCCTTGAAAACAAGATTCTGTTGCAGCATAGAACCATCACATGTTGCAATGACACAGTAGTTCTAGGAAAGGACTTGTGAAACTGTGTCTTTATCTGAAAATTTTTAATACCATGTGGAGTTACATATCATAAGCAAGTGGTATAAACAATAAAGGAAATAAAAGAATGCACTGTCCGAAAGGGCATATATTTTCTTGACCATAATTGACACCAAAGTGATATTAATAATCCTTTCATAAGTTACTTTAAGATATTGATTATTTTTGTTAGTTCATTACCGGGTACTTTAGATTATTAGTTCAAATTAATTATATCATTTGAAGTAAACATATGTGTATAAACCCCCCCCCCCCCCCACACACATTTGCATATATAATAAAGCATTGATTGTAAGTCCATGTCATTTAACCATTTGAGAGCGAGTTTATGATTTTTGTGTCTTTTTTGTTTACTTTTTCCATAATTATTGTTCAACCTTATGACATTACACGACCATAGGATGCCGAGTTTATTAGAGGATACTTTGCTGCATGATCATTTTCCTCATTCAAGACTTAAATATGCATCCATATATGCATATGTGGATCCAACTGCATGAATGTTGTATCTGAACTTAGATGATATGCAAATTGCTTGCGCACTTGAAGATAGTGGCTGGTCTACGTGGGGGATTTGGTAGTTATGACTCTGAGATAGATGACTGTAGGTGACCAAATCTGTTGGTCATAAGGTTAGCTTAATGATGCTTTTGATGCAGAGGAGATTACCACATTTGGTTTTTGGTGGAGGTAGTTATATTTTGTTGAAGTCAATCACTAAGAGTCCAAAGAGAGAGAGAGAGAGAGCGCTCCAAGAAACCATATTGTACAAATGATGCGTAAACAAATGATAATGATGTAGTAAGAAAGTATTAAACTCCTTTAAGTTTCCTTAGAGCTGGATTTTGAAATGTTCAGAGATTAAGGAAATTACTTGAAGAGCTAATGAGGGGTTTGAGTATTGCTCAAAACTGTCATTAGAGTTTGTCCTTAAGCTACTCTATTTCCTTTCTGGCGGTTAAACAATAGAATATGTGGTGGCATAATGTCAAACTCGCTGAAGATATTTTCAGGTAAGGACCAAAAGGTGATTTGTCCCCTTTTCAGTTCTCTTGCTTCCTATTTAAAAGAATTCATCTTCCTAGGTATAGGCTTTGTTTGCTGTCACTTCACAAAGGCTTAATCGATTACAAAGCAATACAGTCATCATAGACTGTGGAGATTTCAGCCTGTTCTTGCCCTTAGTTTTGAGATTTATGAAGCACTTTTGGAGGTATTGTACTGAGACTCGCTTCGATTGCACATTTATTTGGGTGGGGTACACCAGGCCAAGGCAGAATTTTTGATATTTAGGGGATGAGCACTCTTCTCAGATCAAGTGTCTCTTCCAAGCACCCAAAAATGATCTTGTGGGTAGCCAATGCATGCTTGCTTTTACGGGTATGCATGTTGTGGTTTGTTTGTTGGAGCTAGCTAGCTATTGATGTGGCCTGTTTTTTCATTCTTTTCAGAGAGAAGATTCTACCAAGAATAGGTTGGTTTATCTGCTTTTATGGGAGTACAAGAGACCAAACATACTGTTAAATTCGATGGCGTTCAATGCCCATAGCAGCGATAGGCAGGTCTAGGGGTACCTCTAGAAGGCTAAGGCCATTCAAGAGGTTTTGACTTGATTTTGCAAGTTCATATCCGTATTTCAGACTACCTTTCTTTCCTTATCTCCCCATTCAGTTTCGCTTTTACAAATGTTGAAGGATACTTTGGTTACGCTAAAAACTTCTTTAGTTACTCGTCTTGCTACTCTTTTGTGTGGCACTAAAATTTCGCGCTTGGGCTTCTTTATATATTCGTGTAGCTTAAATGATCGTTGTCTACAAGCCAAAGACGGCAACTGGCTATGAAAAGAATAAGATTTCATATTTCCATGTAGATAATTAATGGATGTGTTTGTATGCCAGTAAACTTCAGAATTTCCGTCTTTTCAGATACATATGGTATGGGATTCTTTATTTAAGGAGATTAGCCAACTGGCTGTGCACTTGAACCCAGTCGCTGATCTTAATTTGCAAAGGATTCAGTAGTTGTGACTCTGAGATAGGTGACTATAGAATGACCCAACAACTAGGTCACGTAGTTTGCTAAATAATGGTTTGATGTACTTGAGATGACCGCATCATGTGTTTGGTTGGAGGACCTTTTATCTTACCAAACTTCAGCACTATGAGTTGACAGAAGAGCTCATACAAATCAGAATGTCATAAACGATGCATAAAAGTCATGGGTAGTGATGAAGTAAGAAAGTAAAACCATTGAATTTCATAACCAACTATCCAAAAAATATGCGGGGCAGAGAAGTTTGGAGATGTGTTGGCTAGGTTAAGAGTAACAGAAGTTTCAAGCTTTTACCAAGGTGGCAGGAACTGCTGATTTGAGGCTTCAGGTGAATAACCGAGTTGATGTATAGTGGTAGGTCTTGGTAGGGGTTAAGGCAGTTAAGATTCTGAGATAGGTAATTGTAGACTTGGAATGTGTGGGAATATGCATACTTTTGTTGTACCACATCAACTATTTGGCTCGAGGAGTTACATACATAACCAAACTCAAATAGAGAGCTCAAAGAATCTATATATATTTGAAGTAGAGGGATAAATTAAACCCGAACAATTATGGAAGTAAGAAGCACTGAATTGCTTTTGCACTGATGTAGAAAAAGTTTTTCAGTCTTAAGAAAACTCTACAGTATGTATGATTCAATTTTATCCATCCTTAGAGATTTGGCCTTAAAAAAAATATAGAGAATGATCTTCAAATTCCATAGTTGCAGCTGAAAATCAAGTTCAATTCAAATCACACATCAATAACATAGAATTTTATTAGTTTTGGTTTATCCTTGAGAAAAATATACAGTATATATGATTTAGTTTTATACGTTAAGATGATTATTGTAATTCTTGCATATCTTGGGAATAAAGATGTAAACAACATTACTTTGCTTACTGTGATGCTGTTAAATGACATATTAACTACCTCTTAGACAATTTTTTTCTCTTTTTATTTATACTAAAACTTTCAGCTTTGTACAATTTTGGGTGAACCAGATGAAACCGTACGCCATAGAGTCTACTCTTCTACTTTTGAACTACGGAAATGCAGTCCCTGCAATTTTTGTGGTGCTAAGAAATTTGACTATGAGCCTCCAAGTTTTTGCTGTTATGGTGGGAAGGTAGTTTTGGCTAAGCCCAATATTCCAGATGATCTATACGGGTCCTATTTACCTCTCAGAGTGACGATGCAATAGAGTTTCGCAGACATATTCGATCATATAACAATATCTTTTCTTTCACATCATTTGGCGTAAAGTTAGATAAAGAACTTGCAAGTTCTAGGGAGGAATCTAAACTTTCCGAGCTCAAGGGCAAATTTACCATGATCTTCCTTCTCTGGTCCCGCCAAATAATGTTCCTTCCTATTTCCATTTATATTTCTTTGATACAGACAACAAGCTCAAAAATAAATTGCAGCTTTTAAGTGATGCAAAGCTGAATGAACCCATTACCAAGAAACTCATGGAGCTTCTATCTGAAAATCCATATGCTCAGAAGAGACTCCTTTAGATGCTTGCGAAGTTCGTATAATGAGTGATGTTCAATTGGATCAAAGAGTTTATAATTCTCCATCAGCTGATCAAGTGGCTGCAATTTGGATCGAAGGCAACAATCCTACATCTGCGTATGAAAGGGATATTATTGTCCATGTGCATTATGGGCATAAGCATAGAGTAAGACACTACTATGGGTGTTATGATCCTTTGTAGTATCCACTACTATTTCCTAGAGGTGATGTTGGGTGGCACCAAAATATACTGAAAATAGATTTCGAAAAAGCTAGCAATCCCGTTCTTCAAAGAACTAAAAATGCCAATATCCCTAGCTTTACATCAGTAGATGATATTTTTAATCAAGAACAACAAAGTGATCTTCGGCTTCTTCGCTGCTCTCAGTTCTTGTCAATAAAGAGGATAACAATATTCTCTTGTAGGTTTTACCATCTAACCAATGCATCCAAAGAATTTTATAGGTGTTCGAGGTAAGGAACTGAGGAAGGTATCATGCCGGCAATACTACTCTTACAAATTGCAAATTCGAGATGACGATGACTCTATTATTCTTTCATCTGGAAGACTATTGCAGCAGTATGTAGTAGATATGTATATTAAGCTTGAAACGACTTGGCTTGATTACTATAGAAATCAACAATCAAAGTTACGAGCTGAGTTGTACCAAGGGATTGCTGATAGCATATTGGCCAGAGAGCTCAGGGGAAGTATGGTCAGGAAAAGAATTGTATTGCCTTCATCTTTTGTTGGTGGGCCAAGAGACATGCGACAGAGATATCTTTATGCCATGGCATTGGTGCAACGTTTTGGAAAGCCAGATCTTTTTATAATAATGACTTGTAATTCAGAGTGGAAGGAGATACAGGAGGAGTTGAAAGAAGGTCAAACTGTTCAAGATAGGCTTGACTTAACTGCTAGAAGTTTTCAAGCAAAGCTACATGATCTGAAGGAGCAGCTACTTAAGAAACAAATATTTGGAAAAGTTGTTGCTTATGTTTACGTTATTGAGTTCCAGAAAAGAGGCTTGCCTCATGCTCACATATTGCTCATTTTGAAGTCACAATATAAGATTACAAGCTCAGACTATTTTGATAATTATGTATGTGCCGAAATCCCAGATCTAAATAGTGAACCAGATCTGCACAAAAAGGTTGTTAGACACATGATGCATGGTCCTTGTGGAGAAAAGAATAAAAAAAATGCATGTATGCGTAAAGGACAATGCAAGAATCACTACCCACGACCTTTTTGCCCAGAGACAGTGCAAGGGGAGGATTCTTATCCAATATATAGGCGAAGAAATGACAACCGTGAAGTATTTGTACGTAAGAAATATTTGAATAATCATTGGGTTGTACCATACAACCCATTTTTATTGACAAGGTATGACTATCACCTAAATGTCGAAATTTGCTCTGGAATTCAAGCAGTCAAATATTTTACAAATATATATATATATATATAAGGGCCATGATAAAGTTGCAGTCCATATTGCTCATGATGAAGAGAATGTTGTCATTGATGAAATTCATCAGTTCCAAGATGCTAGGTGGGTATGAGCACAAGAGGCTATGTGGATAATTTTTTAGTTCGATTTGAACGAGATGCATCTGGCTGTTATAAATTTGCAGCTACACCTACCAAACAAGCAATGTGTCTCATATTGGAAAAATCAAAATCTGGAGACTTTATTATGCTCGGATGTTGCATCACGAACAATGCTAACTGAATTCTTTAAGGCTTGTAGTAATGAAGATGATAAAGAAGCAAGGACTTACCTTTATAGAGAATTTACTGAGCATTATGTCTGGAACAAGAAAGGCAAGTTTTGGAGCAAAAGAAAGTCAAAGGAAGTGATTGGCCGTGTCAACGGAGCAAATCCATCAGAAGGGGAAAGATACTATTTAAGACTTATACTGAACCATGTAAGGGGTCCAACCTCCTTTTTGTACTTATTAACCTATAACGGTGTCCAATATCACTCTTTCAAAGAGGCTGCGACAAAGAGAGGATTGTTGCAATCACATGACATTATTTCATAATGTTTACACGAAGCTATTCACTTTCAAATGCCGAAGGCTTTGCGACGCCTTTTTGCGATCATCTTAGTATATTTTGAGCCTAACGATGTTAGGAATCTATGGGGCATTCATTTCAGTTCACTGTCAGAAGATTTTTTGAAGATGTCACCGATGACTGATAATATGAGAGAATGCAAAACTTTGCAAGGGGTTGACTTCTTCTTGGAAAGCATGGGAAGAAGCATAATGGAGTATGATTTACCGACTATGGAATCAACTTTCTCAGATGCAATTAACATGGAAAAGCGTGAAGTACTTGATCAACTAGCTGTTATAACTCCACCAGAGGATCTTCTAGCCTCTTCATCTTTAAACCCAGAACAGCAGGTTGCTTATGACAACATAATGGATCGGGTAAATTCGAACGGGAGTGGTGCATTTTTCATTGATGGTCCAGGGGAAACTGGTAAAACCTACCTGTATCAAGCTCTACTTGCTACAGTTAGATCAAGAAAGCTAGTTGCAATTGCAACAGCAACATCGGGTGTAGCTATTTCACTTATGCCCGGTGGTCAAACAACACATTCTGCTATTAAAATTTCAATTGATGGCAATGAAACAAGTGTGTGTAGCATACCTAAACAGAGTGGCAGAGCATAATTGCTAAGAAGAGCTACTCTAATCATATGGGATGAGGCACCAATGGCAAAAAGATGGTCTATCGAAGCAGTGGATAGAAGTTTGAGAGATATTATGGGTAATGACAACTATTTGGAGGTAAAATATTTGTTTTCGGTGGCGATTTTCGTAAAGTTCTTCCTGTCGTTCCAAGGAGTACAAGAGCTGAAAATGTGAACGCAAGTTTAGTGAAGTCACACCTTTGGCTTGAAATGGAGAAGCTGAAATTGAACAGAAATATGAGGGCTTCATCAGATGCAACATTTAGTGAATTCCTTTTATGCGTCGGGAATGGCGATGAACCATGCATAGAGGAAAATATGATCAAGATTCCGAACGAAATGCTTGTGACATATGCCAACAAAAGTGATGCCGAGAATTGTTTGATTAATACTATCTTCCCATTAATTGAAAAGAATTGTGGTCATGCTGAATACATCACTAACCGTGCAATTCTTGCAACAACGAATGAAACAGTAGATATGCTCAACAAGAAGATTATATCAATTTTTCCTGGAGAGGTATGGACATATCGAAGCTATGATGTGGCAGTTGATGATACTTACAATTACTATCCAGAGGAGTTTCTGAACTCATTGACTCCAAATGGCTTTCCTCCGCACAAGTTGGACCTTAAGGTTAATTCCCCAATTATGCTGTTAAGGAACTTAGACCCCTCTGAAGGACTCTGCAATGGAACAAGAATGGTCTGTAGAGGCTTCGAACCCAATTTTATTCATGCAGAAATAACGTTGGAACAGTTTGCTGGGAAACCTGTCTTACTCCCTAGAATTCCACTTCTCCCACCGGAGGATGGTTTTAGCCCCTTTATATTTAAGCGTACACAATTTCCTGTATGAAGTTGTTTTGCTATGACAATAAACAAAGCTCAAGGGCAAACTATACCACATGTTGGAGTTTATTTACCTCAACCTGTCTTTTCTCATGGCCAATTGTATGTTGCATTGTCTCATGGGACTTCAATGTCTACAACAAAGATACCGCTGAAATCAGCATCTCGAGACAAAGATAGACACATGTACACAAGAAATGTCGTGTATAAGGAAGTCTTAACTTCTTAAACGTCTCATCCTCCTTGCATTTACTTTTTTCCTGTTGCACAATTTCTGGATTGCTCTATTAAACTATTTCTATAGTTTAATTATTTCTAATTTTGTTATATTTTTGTTTGAATTTATTAGGTATTTCAAGAAGGCCGCTCCTAATATGACTTACAGTATGGAAAGCAAGTTTTTTAAAGTTTAGGAAAGCTTATGAGCATATCTCTTGATAGATACTACAACGCATGGGTTCAGTTCTCCTTCCTTCAAATGCTTGGCCTTCAATTCTCTTAATCACTAAGCAATCACAAAGTGATGTGAACATCACGCTCTTCATATCAAAATAGCTAAGGAAACATAGTTCATGTCTTATTAATGTATTGAAAAGTCCTACAGCTATTACTTTCATACACATCATAGAGAAATTTTACATAATTTGTCCCCAATGATTGTTTTCCAATGTCCAGGATTGAATAAAAATATCTAAGCTTTGGATTTAACTCAAATTGCAATTGCAGAGCAAATAAGTATTGTTTGACTGGTAAAATAGGGCCAAAATGATAAGAACAGTCAATTTTTACACATTTAAGTACTGTTCTACGAATTTGCAGTAAGTTGAAGTGGAAAAAATCATGAAATATATGGAATACTTCTCAAGGGTGGGGGCTTACTTTAGAATTTAATATGGAATGCTTAATTGAAGAAATTAGTTGGTCGACCATAATCTGTGTATGTGGGAGCATGTGTGTGTTTTCCCATTTTGTTGGGAAGCGGGAGATTGTTCCCTACAGTCGACACTCTACGTAAGTAACTTAATTTACTCAATATAATATAAACATAAAGTAGTTTGCTAAGAGCTACTTTGTAACAATCATAAGAGTTATTGAAAGAGTAGTGGGTCATAATAGGTGAATGCAGAAATTAAAATTTTTCTTTGGCAAACAATGGAGAATGGAATCAATTGGTTCCAATTTTATATGCTCTACGTTATTGATTCTAGATGCAGGAGGTGTTCCAAAATCTAAAGGAAGTAGCTCTCTCGACATATTGGGCACTTCTATCATGTATATATAAAAGGCTTTTTGGGACTCAGTAAATCTAAGTTATTAAGTATCCATATAAAAGGGAGCATTTCTAGGAAATTGGAATGCTTTGAACATTATATTAACACAGCCCTGCTTAATTCAGGATTTCACTTAGATTTTCATTTCTTGTAACTGTATTTTGGAAGTTCTTTGGCATATGTAATATAGCACAAGATCATCTTTAGGGATTTTCTTAAATCAATCACCCTAAAAGAGTACATAACTCAGAGTTATTTTCATAGTTTTGAACTCAGTGTAAATCTATTGGCGGATTTCCTTATTTTGTACTATAATCAGATCTCTGCTTTGATTATAATTGTTTTCTTTATTAAAGTTTGCTGGGGAGATTAAGCCTAACGCGGTCTGAGTTAGATGGTATGCCTCATGAATATCTTTCCTTGGGACGTGTTGTAGGATTAAACCATCGGATTTGTCACGTAGACGAGAGGCAGTGGTCTGATGTGGGCATAAACCTCAATGCTAGCACTTTGACCTACCAGCTCAATGATGGATCTTTGGTTCTTAGACTATAAGGACATGAGTTATCCTAACTTTCATGCTAACAACACTTCTAGGCCTCTTCAGCTGAGTTGTTGGTTTTAGATCCATGAGAATAAAGTTCCCAAGGAGGGAGAGAAATGTTGGACACATTCAAGGCATTAAGGCTCATGTTAATGTTAGGGCCAATCTATAAGATTAGGTGATCAGCCAAAAAGACATCTACGGCTTGCCCGTTTTTGGTTATATAAAAAAGATAACTCCGTCAGAGCCAATAACCACTAATCAATACTACCACAAATGAACAGTCTAGAAAGCATCTATTTGATCAGGTTAGTTCGGCTGATAATGTTGATAATACTATAAAGCATGTATACTCTCAATCTCTGAGGAAAAAGGAAAATAGCTAAGCATTATTCCTCAATGGCTATATACGTTTGCTAAACAGGAGTTAAGAACCTACTGAATAATAGATAGCTTGCTCAAAGCCAACTTCATTGTCATGAGCTAACAAAATTCCAATGGAGCTATTTTCAACAGAGCATTTTAATATCTCTACTCTCTAACATCCATTTCCTGAGATTAGACATTAAGTGTTTTGGTGGAGATGGTTATACTTTGCTATGTTTTGCTGAACTCAATCGGTAAGAGTCAAAAGAGAGAGCACTTCAAGAAACAATAGTATATGAACGATACGTAAAGAAATATAGTGATGTAGTAAGAAAGTAGAAACCATTGACTTGCTCTTATGGTGAAGCAGAATTAAGCCATTTACTACTTTTAACAGTATTCTATGTAATATACGCACAAAAGCACTTCTGAGTTTCCTTAGAGATAGATTTTTAAGTGTTAAGAGATTGAAGAGCCAGTGAGGATTGAGTATCAGTCAAATTGTGTGTGTGCTTATCATATCAGAACCAAGTTAATTGTATTCGCATACCACGGATTGTGGCCCTGAAAATTGACTGCTACCTTAAAAGATACTAAAGGCATACATATAAGGCCATCGAACATTTTCACACAGGTAGTTGATGCAATTCTTATTTCATGATGCTTTTTCGGAGAACATATGGCCATTGATATAGACTCCCTAACATTAAAACTTTAATTATATTCGTCTTGTTATCTTTTCCAAGGTTTGAGATCACATTGTTATTTTCCACTCTCCAGTAATCTGGGAAAATCTCTAAGACACTACTGAACAAAAAATTTACAGGGTTACTTTGTAATTGCTATATGCTATGTTCATTTACGGAGCCTTATCTTGACTAATGAGTCAATAGGGTCTTTATATAAGTCCAACTCTTGAAAATTAAATGTTTATCGCTCATTTATATGAAATCTTCATAATTTGATGCATCACTTTCAATGTTGGCTTGAGGCTCCTTTACATCGTATCTTTTTTCTTGGTTTATGATTTCTAATAGATGGTTCTTTTCTTTTTCCTTCTCTATTGCAGATAGACTTGGAGGGCATCTTAACAAATTCAAACGAAGTGTCAGAATATTCTTCTTCCATATTTTGGTCTATCTGTGTGTTTCAAGTGCAGCTACAACATTCAAATCGTTGATTAAGCAAATCAAAGCTACATACGAGTTTCAAGTTGTATCCCAGTATAATTGGATTTAAAACACTACCAATTGTTTGTTCTTTTTACTTTGAATCTACAAGTTGTACCTGATTGTTAGAAATATTGGAATCCAGTTTTTAGAGCACATTTAACAACAATGTTTATTGCCGCTTATTCTATCCCACTAATTGTATCGGCAAAAAAAACTACTATTGAAGGAGAGGATTCGTTGGAGAAAAAGATAGTACAATTTTTTACCTTACAAAGCAGAAGCGGAGATTTTACCATCAACACTGTCGAATGTGTCCCAAATTATAATATGTCTAAAAATTATAATAAGTTAATCACCTCAAACATTAAGTCACTGCTTTTTTTTCCTGTGTCTTTTCCCTTCTTAGAACTCTTTTTAAACTTAACATCAATCAATTGTCAAATGCAATAAACAAACCTTATTATCATTTCCAAATTGTAACGTAGTCTTCAAAAATATATTTTCTCAATTCTTTTTGACAATCCTATTAACATGTTCATCCGAACTTGTCTACTGGGTTGCACGCTTGTATAGGTCTCATGTGCCGAGTTACATTAATTGCTTGATCAAGGCTCACCGCACAGGCTAAACTTTGAGTACGACTGATGAGCATTCATGTTTATCATTTACCTATAAGATATATAAGTATGTCAATATGAGATTTTTATTCTATTGGTTAATGGTTGATGCTTATTTGGTTAATATTAATAAATCAACATTAATAAAAATAATAATAATAAAATGTACAACAAATGGAACTTTTGTTAACTAAATAAATATAAATATAAACATTATGTGGCAGACTACTATCTAAAGCATATTCAGGAACAGAAGTTGAAGACCGTTGAAGCATATTCAAAGGTCGCGCCTATTCTGTATCAGACAACCGCGAAAATGGTGACCGAAGAATTCAAATTGGCAACCCTCAAAATCATGTCCCCCAAACTCAAACTCCATAAATATGTACCGTATATCAGTCATCAACTCCTTCAACCGTCTCCAGGAACCGTCAATCGCGTGGTAAGAGCTTTTGATATTTCTTCCAGTTCTTCACTAACAATGATGATAATCATTGTTACCGTCTATCTTGCATATTTCACGATTGTCATTTAGGATCTTGTGAGTGGTAAGTAATATAGTACACCACTTGTTTGTAAATATGCCTCAAAGAATAGCCCTTTCAAGGATATGTTTGGACCTTTGGCTGCGTCAGCTTCTTAGTCCTATTTATGGATTTAGAGTTTATAAAATTACAGTGAATCCTTTGGTTTTAGCTTTATCCAGGAAATTCAGATCTCTATTTGATTTTTTGACATTTCTAATAAGTACATTAGATATTTATGGTGCAGGTCTACGTGAATGTCCCGAGATATTTTCCTATTTTAAGCTGTATTGTAACACCTTTTTATCCATTGAGAGTCCTTATGATGCACAAATGTCCATTGATGTGTCAAATTGTTGCTTTATTCCATTATCTTACTCTTTGAATCCCCAAACCACCTTCTTATTTGGAAGACACAGGTCTTTCCAGACCACCATGGCCTTTGTGCTTTTCACATCTCACGCATGCCATACAAGAGCTCTTACCTCTACTCAATTTTTTCCAACAATTAATTTAGGCAAGATAGGTATCATATACCAATAAACCTGCATGCTAAGAAACACATTTATTACCAATTGCACCTGGATATCTTGCTAATCAACCTTCCAATGAAAACTTGGCAATCATAAACAAAGCAATAAGTACCACCACCTTGTCGAGTGGAACTCCAAAGTAGGTAATTGGGAGTTTGCCAAGAGATATACAATAGTATTAGAGACAATCACTGCGTTTTGCTCATCCACCCCTGCCAGATACATTGAACTCTTACTTAAATTGGGAGCCAAGCTTCATAGGATTTCAAATTCAGCAAGGGCATCCTTAGACTGTATTAAAGTGGAATTATCAGCTTGAGCCAATAAGAACTGATCATTTGCAAAACAAAGATGGCTAATCTGCAAGTCTTTGCACTTTGGATGAAAAATGAATTGAGCTTGAGCAGCATATTGATCTATAAGACCAGAAAAGGCCTCCATAACCAGTAGAATCTGCAGTTTTAAACATTGCATTGCCCACTATCTGTAGGAAATGCCAGCCCCTGAATCATATACCTTCTGAAGCTATATTTTCATTACAAATCTGGAGTACCACCGCCTTTGTGGTAGTTTTTCACCAATTCTTAAGTTACAAGCATAAAGCAATACGTCAAAATGATTAGCATGGGCAGGGGCAAGATTAGGACTGTTTGTAATTTGTCGATATATCACATTTTTCTAATACATATATGAAAATTGCATTTTCCTGCATGTGATTCCTAATTTAACTTAGTTTCTTGTAACAACTTTATGGATATGCAATAACAGCATTATGTATATCCTACTTTATACATTATGAGCAAATTGATTACTTGAAAACTGCTTTCGAATCAAGCCATCTGCAAAATACCTCTATATTCATTTCCTAGGCTTGCTTTTGTAGGTATTCAATTTACGCAAGAAGAGGTGACAATGGCAAGGAAAAGAAAGATTTCTACCGTTGTATCCTCAGACGATGAGTAGCTATATGAGCAAGCAACAATCTCTACTTTTGAAGATCGCCACCCCAGTTCATCTAAAGCAATAGACCCGGCTGGAATGCATGGTACGTAAAGTAAAAAGTAGTCTAAGAAAGAACAGGTACTCACGCTCACTTACATATCTTACCTGAAATCGAGTTATATGTACACTAACAAGCCTTTTGAATCTAGACAAAGCTCGTACATGTGATAAACAATCACGAAAGCGTGGGCCTAGGAAGAGTTATGCCAAAAGACAAGCCGGTGAAGTACAAGAATGTAAGGACAAGTCAGTTTCGCTCAAAGTCGAGGACACACAAGATACAATCAAAGAGACCCTACCCCCAACCATATCAGAAGTTGGATCTTCGAGTCGTGCACCTAATCATCTCGAAGGTGACTATAAAGCATTATCCTACAAATTATGCTAGCCATTAATTTTTCAAACACAACATTTATATGCATTCTATCTTAGTAGTTTTTAACATATCAACAACCTCTTGCTTAAGTATCCGATAGGAGAAATGTCTTAAGTAATTATATCTTTATGGTTTTCACTTACATATTTATGCTGTTACTAAACTGTCTGTACAAATATCAAAGTAGATTCTCCAACTCAATCATACGTGCTAATAGATCAACTTCAAGCATATGATAGAGACTGGGAAGTAAAAGTTAGAGTACTGCGAAGGGGTAATCTGGAGCCCTATTGCAACTCGAAGGGATCTGGGCACACATGGAAAATCATATTCATGGACGAAGAGGTACACTAATCTTAAAATTT